>VOQJ01012187.1:0-20530 GCA_015052665.1 Apistogramma diplotaenia | reverse complement strand
CTACAATTTGTGTGTGTGTGTGTGTGTGTGTGTACGCGTGTGAGCATGTGTGCTCTGTGTTGCCCGTTTGGACATCGTTTTGTGTTGCTGTGTTCTTTAGCACATGCGTGGGCCTAATTGAGCATCCTCATGAGTGCTCATGTGTATGCAGTGCAAGAGTGTGCCTCATCGCTGTGCTGCTCATGTTTGTGTCCTTGCACCAGCTCTCATATCTCTGGTTGAGAATAGTCGTACCTCTCTCATAGAGTGCGTTTCCAAGAGTGTGCTCGTATGTGTGTGTGCGTGTGTGTGAATGCGCTGCTGTTGTCATCATTAGCTGCACAGGCCTGATGGATAGCTGTATGATTATGAAATATGAGTCCAGTAATGACGCCCATGGCATTTCACATCCACATCTATCCCACGCTCTTTCACAAATGTGTGTGTGTGTTTGTGTGGCCACGCAACATTTTTCACCTGACTACTTTCAGAAATCCATACGCTACGGGCGTGTGAAAACATACAGGATTGTGAGAGTGCGTATGTGTTATTGAATGCACTTGTTAACAACCAACTCGTGCTTTGAATGGAAGATTTGCATATTAAACAACAACAGAAACAACTAAACATGATTTATGCCAGGATCTGTCACAGCAACAGCGCTCGAACAGAGCCTTTCTGCCTCTGCGCTGTCTCATTCTCATTTGCCTAATACGATTTAGTGCCGCACATGTGTCTTTGTGCAGATGTTTTTTTTATGCGCGTTGCACATCGGTATGTTTTGTGTGTACCGGCAAATACGCAACCAGTATGTTTGGTAACATGTGCCAGTGTGATTATTTGTGAGTATGTGGGAGTCTTTGAGCATTTATCTGTACGTGTGTGATGATATCAACCGCATGCCCGTGGCGGTGGTATTATATGACACACGACTGTATCTCCCTCTGCATGGTTTAACATGAATAATGTACCATGGATCGCAGTCTGAAAATAGTATGGAGAACACACACGTGCTCACGCGCAAACATATGTCTTTTTAAATGGGCTAATCTGACAGTGCCAGTCACAGCTAGTCGCCCACTCAACACAGGGGGGCTTGGAAAGCAAATACAGCAGTGAGGGAGAAAGAGTGTGTGTGTTTGTGTGTGTGTGTTTACTAATATAACAGCGGACAAAAGAGATTCAAACAACAGATTGTGTGAAAAAAAAATCCAAATCCTCAAGAAAACAGACTTTATAAAAAAAACAAACAAAAAAAGCTTAGCTGCATAGGGAGCCACTCAGTGACAGTCACAGCTGAGAGAAATCTAGATGAACAGCATGAAGTTATTGGAGCTTCTTGTGTTGCTTGTCTGCTTTAAAAAGCTCTTTGCACCATCTTTATGCCAGTTCTGCACTGTAGGCCGAGCGCTAAGAGGCAGAAGGATTGGCATGAGAAATAATAAGATGAACCTTTGTTCGTCCACAAGGGGAAACCAGACTTAAATCAGGCAATGGGACATTTGGATGTCATTTACAATAGAATTTAGATTAAAAAAGAAAAGCAACTGAATTTCATCTAAACTACAAAATGGAAACATATGGAATTGATTGTCATGATTCATTTGTTGTTTTATTTGGACTTCATTTCCATATTTTATGGGGAAGGAAAAAAATACTGATATTGCTGGTATTGAAAGGCAGAAATTATGATTATTTGAGCTGCAAACCAAGGCTTTAATTATGATATTTACTGGAGCAAACAAGCCTTCAATAAATATCTATATCTATTGTATGATAAAAATGACACTCATTCTTCCATCCTTCCATATTTTGATATAATTTAAATTTACAAAAATACTGTAAAAGGCGAGCATGTGCCATTGTCTGAAATAAAAGCAAATGCTATCATGATATAAACACTTTTTATGCAGCACTCAGCATCAAACACAA
Source organism: Apistogramma diplotaenia (assembly GCA_015052665.1). NCBI lineage: Eukaryota > Metazoa > Chordata > Actinopteri > Cichliformes > Cichlidae > Apistogramma > Apistogramma diplotaenia. The sequence continues at coordinate 18,619 of VOQJ01012187.1, read as the reverse complement.
TTCAGTTCAATTCAGTTTTATTTATGTGGCACCAAATCACAACAGTCGCCTCAGGGCGCTTTTTTATTGTAAGGTAAAGACCCCACAATAATTACACAGAAAAGCCAACAATCAAAATTACCCCATATGAGCAAGCATTTGGCAAAAGTGGGAAGGAAAAACTCCTTTTCAACGGGAAGAAATCAAGTTCAGGGAGGGGCAGTCATCTGTTGGGGCTGAGGGGAGAGAGACAGGACAAAAGACATGCTTTGGAAGAGAGCCAGAGATTAATAATAACTAATGGTTAAATGCAGAGTGGAGTATAAACAGTAAGATGAGGTGAATGAAAAAAAACACTAAGTGCATCATGGGAACCCCCCAGCAGCCTAGGCCTAGAGCAGCATAACTAAGGGATGGTTCAGTCCACCTGATTCAGTCTTAACTATAAGCTTGATCAAAAAGGTGTTTGATCAAAGAAAGCTGAAGGCTCTGCCTCCCCATACTCTTAAGTATCCTAGGAACCACAAGTTAGCCAGCAGTCTGAGAACAAAGTGCTCTACTGGGGTAATATGAGGTCTTTAAGATAAGATGGGGCCTGATTATTCAAGAGCTTGTATGTAAGAAGGATTTTAAATTGTATTCTGCATTTAAAAGGTAGCCAATGAAGAGAAGCCAATATGGGAGAAATGTGCTTTTTCTTTCTAGTCCCTGCTAGTACTCTAGCTGCAGCAGTTGGATCAGCTGAAGACTTTTCAGGGAGCTTTTAAGGCAGCCTGATAATAACGAATTACAATATTCCAGCCTAGAAGTAAAAAAACAGGATTTTTCTAATTTTAGACATTTCACGTATGTAAAAAAACCCACAGTTGATTGTTTATTATGTGCTTGAAGGACATATCCTGGTCAAAAATGACTCCTGGATTCCTCACAGTGTTACTGTAGGCCAAAGTAATGCCATCCATAGTAAGAGTCTAGTTAGACATCATGTTTCTAAGATCTGTGGGGCCGAGTACAAGAACTTGAGTTTTATCTGAATCTAGAAGCAGGAAATTAGGTCATTTATTGATGTGTATCATCTGGCTTCATGGATATATAAAGCTGAGTATCGTCTGCATAACAGTGAAAATTGATGCAATGTTTTCTAATAATACTGCCCAAGGGAAGCATGTATAGTGTAAATAAAATTGGTCCTAGTACAGAACCTTGTGGAACTCCATAATTAACCTTAGTGTGTGAAGATTTGAACAAATTGGAGTCTGTTAGATATGATTCAAATAATTTTCAAGCAGTTCCCACGTCATGGTCAGTAAAATATAATGGGCAACACTATCGAAAGCTGAACTAAGGTCTAGCAGGACAAGCACAGAGTTGAGTCCACTGTTAGAGGCCATGAGAAGATCATTTGTAACCTTCACTATAATAATAATAATAATAATGCTGCATTAGTATTATATAGCGCTTTTCTAGACACTCAAAGACGCTTTACAATTTTATGCACTATTCAATCACACCTCAGTCATACTTGGTGGTGGTAAGCTACTAATGTAGCCACAGCTGCCCTGGGGCAGTCTGACAGAGGCGTGGCTGCCAGTTTGCGCCTACGGCCCCTCTGACCACCACCATCACCATTCACACAACCGCATTCACACTAGGCAACGTGGGGTTAAGTGTCTTGCCCAGGGACACACGACAGCATGCGCTCAGATGGGGACTCGAACCAGCAACCCTCCGGTTGGAAGGCAAGCGCCCACCTACAGCGCCACTGCCTCCCCTAATGCTGTTTCTGTACTGTGATAAATTTTGAAACCTGACTGAAACTCTTCAAATAAACCATTCCTCTCCAGATGATCAGTTAGCTGTTTTACAACTACTCTTTCAAGGATCTTGGAGCAAAAATGACTATGCTGTTGCATTGTACATTAAAATGTATTAAAACACAGAATACTACAAAAGAAGAATTCCACTTGCTTACTGAATATTTATATGCAATAAATGAAAACAAAACAGGCAAACTTTAGTACTGTATAACTGTACTTACTGAATACAGTGTTACATATTATTTAGACCAGCAGTTTGTACCCTATAGGAGTTAGTACACTCAAACTGGGTCATGGAATGTGTCTGAGAGATGATTAATGGGATTGGAAGGCAATAAAAAGCACATCTTCTACACAAACTCTGCTTTCTGTTGTATCATGCAAATTGCTTGCCTATATGCTGTAGCTTTACCCCTGAAGGGCTCTAAAATATATGAGAAAGAGAATCAGTCAACTCATGATCTACTTTACTCAGAGATTAGAGTGAATAAGAGAACTCCAGAAACGTGGGCAATAATTCCACATTGCCAGGAAAATTGGATATGTGGAAAGAAAGGCATAGCTACAATTGAACCATGAAGTTCATCTGTAAACTGCATGTGACGGATGTTTCCACATGATCTGATAGAAATGCAAAACACAGCAATAATTTTGCTCAAGCTTTTTGTGTCTCTGTCATATTAGTTTGTCTAAACACCAGTCACGGGTTCATTGAAAAGCTTACGTGACTCTCTGACGTCCTCGCCTCCTTTGGTCGCCTTAGTAAACTAGATTCATCCTATAAATAGTCATGGCTTAAAATGAATGTGTGAAACAGCAGATGTAACGCTGCCTAATGAGTTCTTTGTAAAACTCAGGAGTGTGTTCAGTCTGCATTGTTTGTTGGATCGATGGTGGAATTGAATTAATGAGGTACTATTGATTTATATGATGAAGACCAGATAGGTGCTGCTCTGGACTCTCACAAATTGCAGTTTTAACCTGGAGCCCAAAACATCCTCTCCATCACTGAGCTGCCCGCTCGTTTCCTGATTGCCGTTCCTGCTAATCAATAACCTCGAGGAGTCAATTTTTTTTGTCTTTTCTCTCATATTTTGTCTTAATTTTTCTCTGCAAGTATTCGTTCTGCAGGCCCTATCTGCTTCATCCAGGTTTATAGATTGCATTTGTGCACGGATATGTAATTATAACAACATTATGGATCAGTGAACAGCTGAGACCTTTGGATCTCCTTGAGGCTAACCTTGGCTCCAGCTATGGGAGTGTCACTTAATAAAGTTTTCACTGGAAAACACGACAACACACGCTAACATCAAATTTGTCTCGATAACAGATGATGTGGTTAGACGCTGCCACAAGAAGTATTTAAGAAGCCTTTACATCAGTGCTATTGCTTACGGACTGTCCCCGTGTGTGGGTTTGTCTGCTACTGTATGTCACCAGGAAATCATACTTTGAAGTGAAAAGCACATTTCACTCAACGACAACCGTGCGCTGTGTGTCAAAAGCCGAAAATGAAAGCCAATTCATAAATTGATAAGTGGTGGCTTTCCCTTAGTGAGAGCAAATAGAATGACTTTGCCTCAGGGAATTTAGGAAACACTGCCAGCACACACCCATCACGCACGCACGCACGCACGCACGCACGCACACACACACACACACACACACATTGAAATCTCTACCCTTCATTCAATCAGCATCAGTTCCACTTGAGTCTGCTTGAGGCTCACACACACACATTCTCTTATTTCCTCTGAGAAGGCAACTTATTGTCTATTCCTCTTGTGGTTTTAATGAAGTTGTATGTTCCATTTCCAAGGTCAGAGGCAGGAGCCTTTCCCACGCTCTGCCACGTTGGTACACCTACATCCAGCTGCGCTTGTACTGGTGAGTGAGTATATGTGTGAGGAAGGCTCATTGCTGAGAAGCCTTCTTATTGCTTCCATAATTCAGCTGCAGCTTCCCTTTCTTGTACGTCTGGAGAATTAACTGCTGCGCTGTGTGATATTCATTTGCCTGTGTATTACAGCCACCTTGATTGCTTTTCTGGGTTCGTTGTTTGAGGTGTATTTTTCCACTGTGACAGGTACATCCTCAGTCCCAGGAGAATCTTGTGACAGCCGCACAATGAGTCAACAGTACACATGAAACCCTCCTTTTCTGTGTGCGCGGCATAAAACAGAGCGCACAAATGCACATGCAAATAGCAGCCCCAGCCTCACAGCCGTTTGTGTAGCAGCTATGATGGCAGTGTAAAACCAAATGGCAACATTTGAAGTGCAGTAAACAAAAAAGTTCCTCAAATAGTCATTTGAGGATCCTTTTTAAAAGCGACTCAGTCTCCATGTTAACAGCCTCGTGCAGCCCAGCAGAAAATTTAAATTGTTCTATCTTCTAAAAATGCACAGCTTGCAAAATATATTTTCATAGATTGATTTGAACTCACATGTTTTAATGGTCTTATGGCTTTGAGGCTAAGGCTAAGGATTCGAGTTACTTAACTGCACCTCTACACAGTGTTTGTGGTATTTGTTCCTTTTGGAGCACATGTAGTTAACTATACTGACTGCCTAAGAAGTGTAAGAAATGTGTTAGCACTGTTAGCAGGGATCGCTGTGCTATCCACTCATGTGGTTTATAGGAGCACCTTGCTAACATTAGCATAATGCATCGATGTATCGATACACCTTACTAGAGTTAGCTTCCATATACCTTTGTGATTTTATGATTTTTAGAGCTTTGTTTTTAGCAACTGTATCAAGAGTTATGTTCATAAATCTGAAGTCAAGGTGCTCTGCCGGGCCTTCGTTTTAGCTGCCTTGTTTGTGGGTCTCTCTGCCTGTTTTCAGTAACTGAAAATTATGGCTGCGTGATTTAATTAAATTTTAATCTCGATCACGATTTTGGCTTCCCGTAATTAACTGAACGTGGTCGAGTGATATCGAAAATGCTTGCTCCACCGGCAGAATGGAAAACAAAAAGCAAATCATGCACCCTCTGAATCAACACCTGGCCACCTGCCGTCATGAGCCAATCACAGGTGTTTCTCGCACCGCACAGCTTGAGGTTTCCTGGTCAAATGGCTGGATGAGTAACATTATGCTAAAAGACAGATGTGCACCAAAAATCAAATGTCTAGCACTGTGAAGTGGATCATCATCGGCTGTTTGGAAATACTTTGGATTCAGCATGATGTTAACCAGGAACAAACTAAGTAAAAATTCAGATTTGCTTTCACTGCAAGGCAACACAGTCGTCTGAAAACACACCTCAAACTCTAGTACAATTGCTATGCATGTCTGCGTTTCTGTCCAGCTCACAAAAATCACCAAAGCAGCTGCTTTTCATGTGGCCAAAAATAAGTGTCCACTAAATGTGATGAGTAAAAAAACAAAAAAAAAACAAAAAACTTGATGAGTAACAACAGCTACAGAAAAATGGTCAATGGTCAAATTGCTGGACAATAGATGTGTTATCCCTGCACACAACTGTTTTTATAAAGTAGGAAAACGTGTTTGCCGAAGGGGAAATGGAAAGGGTTTCAAATGTGGAGTATTTTGCTATGAGTTTTATTCACATCCATCATCCAGGAGCAGTGAATGAATATTTTTCTCCCAGGACATGCACTTAGGCCAGGTGAATAAATATCTTATTTGTCTACAAAGATTAATTCATAAAGAATAATTTACAGGAATTTAACAATTTTACAAAAGTGCCCCGCTGATCTACTTTTATGTTAAAGTTTGGTACAACTTTTACATTTTATTTTGATGCAAATATTTGTACACATGTGAAAGCAGCATTGTGTTTACATGATACTGACCGCTGGAAGCCAAACATGCCCTCCACCATGTTTGACAGATGATGCGCCATGCTTCAGATCATGAGCTGCTTTTCTCCTTCTGCGTGCTTTTCTGTTCTCATCATTCTTGTGCGAGTTCATTTTGGTTTTGTCCAAATAATTATTTTTCCAGAAATGTGCAGGGCCTTTTAGATGGTTGTCTGGCAAGGTCTAACCTGGCCTTCCTGTTCTTGAAGTGGAACCAGTGGTTGTAAACCCTCTCTATTTCCTTAAATGAAGGTGTCTCCTGACTGTAGACCTTGACAAAGATAAGCCTGCCTCTTTGAGGCAAGATTGATTTGGGAACTCCTAAAGTTTTTGTTGTTTCTCCAGTAGTTTTATTTAGATTTTTCAGGCTAATGATAGCTCCCTTCACTTGTGCTTGTGCTGGCACCTCTTTGTAGCTCATTCTGCGCATTCCAGAGAAAAGCTGCCAAATGCAAGTTCAACACTCGGAATCAACTCCAGATCTTTCATCTGCTTACTCTGTTATGGAATAAGAAAGGAACAGATCTCACTTGGCTGTGAAACTGCTTATCAGTCAAATATCCACTTACCTTTGAGCCTCTGAAAATGGCTCTAATTATTAAACTGTTAATCCAGTATTTTTATCACATCCCCTTGAATTAAAGCTGAAAGTCTGCACTTCAAACACATATTGATTGAAACCCTCTGTGTTGGTGTGTGAGGCAGAATTTTAAAAAATGGTGTCACTATCCAAAGACCTATGGACCTGATTATATTTATTTTTCACTAGGTTAGGATTAAGCACCTAAACTACAAGCCAATAATGCAGCAAAGATCATGGTTTCATTTAAATAGACTGTCACAATATTAAAACATGCAAGAAAGCTCCATTTTCTATTTTGGTGCAAACGAAATCACATCCTTTCAGTTAAGGCAGTGTTGGAATGCAAATTAGCGTTAACATATGTTTGCTCAAGCTGCTGAAATGCAATGGAGACTGGGAGTTTTTGCTCACTTAAAACAACCTCCTCTTCCTCGTCAGACACATCATTGCCTTCTGAATTTAGAAATTCATTTGACATTCAGCTGCACAACGACGGCAACCGCTGCATTAAAACGTTATTAACAGGAAATGGTGTAATTTCATTCCGATACTTATTCAGACACAACTCTGAAGGGATTTACTATTAGTCTCAAGGTCAGGCATAGTTTGTTACGCGGTCTTGTTCTAATCCTGAACACTCTTTGATGAAATAATGACAGCAAAGACAGCAGAGAGTGAAAAGCTTGTGAAGGAGACTGCAGAAAAGGCAGAGAAGAAAGTGGAATTAAGACGGGAAAAGAGCGAAGACTGGACGGAGAAAATAGACATCAGGATAAAGGCACAAATAAAAGATAAAAAGGCAAAAAGACAGTAAGCAGGGGAGACTGTGGCGTCCTCTAGAGTGTAATGATGTGGTGTTGATTTCTTTCATGGAGGCATTATGCATTAAGAGGGTGATGATAATGAAGCCACAGAGCACTCCGAACAGCAAGCAGGAAGGCTCATTAGGACATGAGTGGGTCTCTGTTTCATGTTGACTTGTGCACATTGCTTCACTCCGAATTATCTGCAACAGGGAAATATCACGACTGCTGCAGCTGGGCAGGACACGATCATCCAACCTCTACTAACGAAGGCAGACTTAATGAGCAAATGGTTAATGAAGGGAGACTTAATTGTCCTTCTGAAATTATTTATTGCTTTCATTTGTAGAGTGTTGCCTGGAGATTCATTAACAAGAGCCATATGTTATGAGTGAATATGGACTAAAGTGGATTTGTTTGCAGCTGAACAGTGTCAGTCTTGCGATATGGGTTTGAAAATAGCAAACAGGAAACCCCCAAATACAAATGTGCTTTGTAAAGTATGGAACTGAACAGTAATTGAGCGTAGCGTTAGCTCAGCCTAGCAACAGAGTAAAGTTCAGCCATGACAGTCCTCATCAGCTGATACCTTCCTAATGTGCCATCTCATGCACGTTAGCATGCCCTGTAGTAGCCAGATTTAATTATTCTGCAGACCACCTCACATGCAACTCCTCTTTTTTGCACTTAATCAATGCCATGTGATAAAGAACTTCGCACATCAAAAAGCCCTAAAAACAAAACATACTCCACGTGCATTATTGTGTGCATTAGCATGTGCAGCTATTGCATTCTGTAGCTAGCATAACATGTAGATAAAGAAAACTTTTCAATTAGTTTGTGGGTTAGTGCACTTTTTAGCTGCCTCATATAGGTACTATGGATTACCTTCATACATATTATTATAATCAGGGTTTTGAAGGTTCAGATAATGTATAGTGAGATAAAAGATTCCACACGCTGGTACTACAGCACGTATGAATGTAAAGATATGATGTGGCAGACTTTTTGTGTTGGAGGTCTTAAAGGGCTACACATATACTAATCAGTTATGTAATGTCAAGGATCACATTTTATGGCTCACCTTTTCAGTTTAATTGAAGGTGAAAAAAAAAAGACCTAAGATGCAACATGACACTCAGGCATTGTACTTGACTGCTTTGTTGCTAACAGAATTATTTTCTATTCTTATAATAACTTTAAGCTATACTGATTAGTGTTGTTCTCCAGCAAGTTGAATCAGTTTAAATGGAGCGCAGATTCAAGAAATCTATGCATGATAAATATGGTTTAATTGCTTAAAAAATAAAAACAATCAAACAGCTAAACAAAGAAACCATTTAAAACCTTTAAAAATGTTTACAACCTTCATCTCACCACACATTCATCCAGACAAAACACAACATATTAATGCAGGACAAGTTTTTTTTTTTCTCCATGAGGCCAGAATGTAATTTAAAGTTTAATCAAGATCTCTGAAAAGAACCCAGAGGTCATTATAAATGTATAATGAAACTACTGATTGTGCCTGTGTTAATGTGTGGATTTATTTGTGTCCACTTGGCCATGAACGTACGCGTCTGCTCTAGAGAAAGGGGTTTCTCCTGTACGGCCTTAATCGAATGTGGGTGCGTTTTTGAGAGAGATGGCGGGGGTAAAAGAGATTGAGTCTGTCAGTATTATCTGTATGTTTGTGCATGAAGAGCACCAGTGTATAGAGCGCATTATAGTGGAATGAGATTCTATCTCTCTCGCTCCTTTCATCAGGTTCGCAGCTGAATAGAAGCTTAGATAAGGGATAAGTGAAGCCATTACAGACAGTCAAAGGTTTCACACATCACAGCTGGACAATACAGACGTGGCACATTTGTTATGTTGTATTTCACCAAGCTTCCTTACTGTGGACATTTTGACTTTTCAAATGTGAGTATAACTAATAGCATTATTAATGGGTGAATTCTACACCTCACCTAAAGGGATGGAAACATTATTAATGCCTTTTGAATTTGGGGAATTATTTCCTCTACTTTGATCTGTTCTCACTATTAAGGAGCAGTTGGCAATTTCACTGCAGCGCCCAGGGATCAACTCAATTTCCTCTTTTTGCGTCTTGCAGCAAAACTGTTGCTGTGCATGTTTTGTGAGTTGAAGGAAACCAATGTGTCGTGGTGGGATCTGGGGGTTCTGTGGGCTGCCAGTGATAACCACTGAGTCAACACCCCATTGTGTCCTGCGCCAGGAAGCTATGCCAGTGAGCCAGCATGTACAATACCAGGACCCTGGCAGACTTTCATGGAACGCAGACATTATTGCAATTAGTCACACCTCTGTTTCTCAAAACAAAATGTCCGCTGTGAGACGGCGATAGAGACTACGGCTGAAAAAGGTGCAGGCAAATTTTTCTTGTAAAATAACGTATTTTACTTCCTAATTTTTGGTGATTATTTCTATCTGCATTCTATTATTGATGTTACACTTGCACGCCACTTATCAGCGTGTAACCAGTGTGGCAGCTGTATGAAAGGAGCCTGTGTTTCACAATATTTGTCATTCCAACACGAATTTCTGTTGTTTCTTTGGTTCCCTGATGAAATGTTTTCAGCATGCTTGATTTCACCACTTGCTCTAGAAGACAGTGTTATCTGCAGTGGAATGATGCTGCAGTAATGGATTCTCTCATTTGAAATAAATGAACTCGACAAGGAGAGAGAATGAGATTGAGGGAGGACACACACAGTGAAAAGTGGTTCCTAGTAGTCAAGAGATTTTATTCCAAAATGAGATATTCACAATTTCATGATGTAAATGTGATGCAAGTAAGTAAAACTTACTGCAGCTCCAAGGTTTGTTTCTGTGCACGTTAAGTGAAGTGCGAAGGTAGGAGCGGGTGGTACGGCAAGCGAGGGCTGCATCACCGGTAGCAGTTACTGCTAATGAATGTTATTTTTAATGATAAGATTTAATTGTAACAGCTGGGAAATGTCTGCCAGGTGGTCAAAAGCATATTGCTTTCACTTCTCTCCAATATACCACAGGGCTGACAGGTGGAAATTGTCAGGATAATTTCATCCATCCATCCATCCATCCATCCATCCATCCATCCATCCATCCATCCATCCATCCATCCATCCATCCATCCATCCATCCATCCATCCATCCATCCATCCAGGAAGACTGAAGCCTATCCCAGCTGTCACAGGGTGAGAGGCTGGGAACACCACAGACCTACAGGAGCTGCTCAGCCATATAAAGTTTGCCAGTCTGTCGGATGGCTGAAACTAAACATGTCACACTAATGCAAAGTTAGCAGCATCATTTAAATGTCATTAAAAACATGGAGAGTAGCATTTGCTAATGGTTGTTCTCCACTGTTATTAATGATGCCAGCTACTGTGGTTTGTAGGGTTTTTTTAGGGTAGCTAGCCGAAGTTTGTCGACAGCTAAAATGACCCTAATATTTTGAGCCCCAGCTGTGGGGCATATGCTGGATATTTGATAAGACTGCGGGAAACACAGTGAACACAAACAGAATATAAAATATGGACCCTTAAAAGTGAAAACAATTATAAGATGTGCAATAGTTAATAGAGTTAATTCATGTAAACCTAACAACATACCAAAATAAAAGTTACATAAGTTAAATAAAAAAAAACAAAACACCAGTGTGTTTTTAGAAAGCTGAGTCCTTGTTCACAGGATTTACATTATGTGTTAAGTGACACTAATCTCACTTTCTTTTACACCACAGTTATAAGAACAATGGTTTTATTTACATAAAACACTGACCCTGGACAAGAACATTGCCTGGGAGTTGTTTATCGCTACAGGATTCACTGTCATTCTTGGCCTATTAATAACTAAACCTTTATACTGGTGTTGAGCGCACAAACACCGAAAAACACATCACATAATAATCAAATTCTAAACATAACACAGCTGAAATACTGTTCACAGAACTGCTAAATTAAGCACTGTAAGGCAAACATTAAGTGTTGCATGAATCATTGCACTTGTCCTTGCAGAAGTTTTCTGTACTTAGACTAACAGAAAATAGCATGCTGCTCGAGAAAGGACAAGAACGCAGAGATAGTGAACTTCATAAACTAATATGAATTTAGGTAAAGACACAGATTTATATTTGGGAAGGACATCATTAGTATTTGCACTGTAAAAGCATTATCAAACCAGTTTATTTAATCTCTATATTTAGTGCGCTTTGGCTATTTGGTGTCTATGTGAGTAATGCAAGTATTAAAGCAGAAAGAAATAGGATCTGTTTAGCTTATATGCACAAATCAATATTTATTTATTGCAAGTCATATCATCATTGCTGCATTTAACAATCGTGCCAACCATGACAGATTTCCCTCATATCACACAGGCCTAATTGCTACTTAATCTAAAGGCGAGTTTGGCTGCTGTAATCTGTCTCTTTGGTAGCTGCACTCTTTCCATTTAGTGTGGTTAGTTACTGATATTGAGGAGGTTATTTTCTGTACTCTGCTTTGTTTATTGGAAGCCTGACTTTCCTATTGTGCAGCATCGTAAAACCAAAGCGGAGCCTAAAATAATTTGCAACATTTTCATTTTTGTGGTCTGTTTTTGTGAGAGGCTTGGGCCTGGGTTTGATTTCACCTTGGCCCAGGCTTCCCTCTGTGTGGAGTTTGTATGTTCTCCCTGTGTCTGCATGGGTTGACAAGACATGCACTTACTGGGGTTTGGTTAACTGGTCACTCTAAATTGCCCATAGGTGTGAATGTGAGCGTGAATGGTTGTCTGTCTCTCTGCATTGGCCTTGCAACAGGCTGGCGAACTGTACCCTGCCTCTCGCCCTATGTCAGCCGCCACGACCCTGAACAGGATATGCGGAAGAGAATGGATGGATGGATGGATAATTTTTGTGGTTATTGTTTTTTTAGTCACCTGTTGATAGTGTTAGGCTTGTGAGTGAGTATGCACAGGAGCACTGCTTACTACGAGAGGTTGTGTTATAAAACTTAGTTACCAGAATTATATGACTTATATATCGATATTATATATCACCAAATATCGGTATAGGTATCAGTCTTAAGCCTGTATTGCTGTGACTCTAATAAGAGTGCTGAGACTGAGCTTCAGAGACTGTGTCATACAGGTGCATGAATACATTTATATGTGAAGATAACTTTTAAATCTGAATGTTTGTGGTGTTTGCGTGTCTTTCACACTGAACTGTGCGTGTATGGCCCAGGAAATTAGTTGATTTGCCAATCAACAGGAAAATAATTTGAAGCAATTTTGATAATCAGTGAAGCATTTTAGCTGTTTAATCATCCAAATGTACATATGAAATATGAGAACTTGCTGCCTTTCTGTGTTATTATTGTAAACTGGCTCAATTTGGGTTTCAAATTTTTTTTTTTTTTAACTTAGTTTTCGGTCTTACGTTGTGAACCATGAATGCTCTGCCCAAAGGTAGCCAAAACACAAACTTGTGATCATGTTACCATCAGTAAGGGGAGTCTGCCATCCTTGCTCAGTGCGACTGCTGCGTGCAACATCTGACAAAGTTATTTGGGTCATCTTTCAGTTTGCTCTTTGGTCAGAATAGCTTAGACTCACATGCATGGACACAAACCAAACACACACACAAGAAACTGCACAGGTGTGAAATTGGGTGGCAGCCTGAGAATGGCCATGGAAGCAGTTTTTAATATGAAGGGCATATTCGGTTAAGAATATTACCACCAGTCCAAGCGTATTGACTCATGACACTGTTTACTGCTGTTAAAAATGACCAAATGCTCTAGCCTGTATAACACTGTTTATGACTGGAATAACAAACAAGGTGTGCTGGAGAGGTGCTTCTTGATTTGTTTCTGCTGTCCAAACTTACCTGACTGGTTGCTTTCTGGTCACAGTAATCAATCTGTGTTATTTCTAAAGGATTATATTAGTCTGCATTGCTGCTACAAGTGGCAGAATGTACACCAGGATGATAAGTTCAACAGTTTGCTGTTAACACCTTGTTTCTTGCCTGTAAAGCCAATTTCGTTAGCACAAAAGGGAAATACTCTCGAGATTTAAATCCAATTGTCGGTGTAAAACAATAATAAAGGGAGAATTCTTTTTTAAACTAAATAAGACATGACTCATATGTTATTTCTCAAGCCTGTTACTGTGGCTTAGACAGGAAGTTGATGTGAAAAATGCGGCATTAGAATGCATTTTTAATATTTACGAGGAGGAAAAACAGAGGGGGAAAAAGTGCTTCATTAAGTCTGCCTTATCTTTCAAGCAGCATTTCAAGTGTCAATGCTGTTGAAGACTTTGTGCACTTAAAACAATAGAACTCCAAATAGTTCAGGGATTGGAAAACATTCCAGTGTGGAGTATTTTTTTTTAATAAATGTGACTGAAAGTAGGACAGATAAGTAGAGAAAATGAGACCGAGGAAAACTCACTGGGGGGGAATGGGATTATTTAAGGGGCCACATTTTAATAAGATGCTGCTGGTGTAGAGCTAGAAATCAATGGGTAGTATGTGTGTGTTTGATAAGGGACTCTGAACATCATCCAGTAAGATTCATGATGTTTGGTGATAAAAGCTGCGGATATGAAACAAGTTATATAGAGAAAATGGTGTGCCTCTTTCCTTTCATTTTCCCTCATCTTTTCTCCTCTTTGTTATTCAGATTCACCTCTTAATATCTTTTCAGTCTTTTTGTGTCATTATGTTGTTTCCTGTTATCCCCATTCTTCCATTTATTTTTACTTTTACTTCTTTTCCATCTCTTGAAAGAGGATGATGGGGGCAGTAAAAAAAAAAGAAAAAAAGCAGGGCGTAAAGGTGGTAGATAAGGAGAGGGAAAGCGGTAAAAGTGTAATCGTCAAAGGGAAAGAGTTCAGAAAAGGAGAAGCGGAAGACTCGAGGGAAAATGCAGGTTGCAAAGGGGGTTTTTACATCTTGCAGTGATGTTGCATTAGATCGTGGAGAACAGGTGGGAGGGAGAAGAAAAAAGAGAGGTTAAGTGTTTGGTGTTCCCACATCCCAGTTCTCCTGCTCTTGGCGTGCCTCAATCTATCTTCCTCTGCATCTGTGGTCTTGTCTGCTTGCCATCTCCTGCAGCCTTCCTGACCATGTTAATAGCAGCAGGGTATTATTTATGAACCAGAGGCAAGAAGACATGGAAAGAACATTAGCAGAAATACAGGATCTTCCTGCAAAAAACAATATTTTTGAAGGGGCATTGACAGGCTGTGTGCATGCTTGTGAGGGTTTAAAATAGATGTCCTCCTTTGAGGAGATGACGCATGCTAGACATGACACTCTTACTTTGTCTGTATCACACGGCATGTATGTGCCCATTTATAAAATAATCATTGATGGATTGATTGACTGTAAATGTTTTAATGGTTTGTTTATGGTGCTGTGTGTGGGGATGCGGTCTCTGTGTGAAATTGGTATACCAAGGGTTGAGAGTATCAGTATTAGTATTATGTGTATGTTTTGCGTGCGAGAAAGAGGGATAAGCACAGAGCGCAGACTGCATTACTGACGGTTTTTGCCAATTACCCCCATAAGCTTGAGGTCAAATGGGAAAAACAAAAAAATAATTTCTTTTTTAAACACCTAATCCACAACTTTCTCTTCTCCTCAGTTGTCCTTAGAAAAACAGGCTTACTACACCCTTAAAAGGGAAACATTTGACTAACATAACATAGACTATATTAAAGTTTTGGCCTTTGTATTCTTGTTTTGGACATTTATCACATAATTCTATTAAAGAAATCTTCAAAGGGCACTGACACACCCTTAAGAGTGTTCAGATTCGTGGTAGCTGGCCCATTAAAGCTGAGAAGGTTGCTCCTCCTCTTATTATTTTAGAAACAAGAGAGAAATAAAAAAAAAAAACACTTGCTCTGTGGGCGGTCTTTGTTTAACTGTCAATCTTGGGGTCCTCAGCGATATTTTAGCTACCTGCTCTTCTGGACAGAAATCTCAAATGTTGTTCCTGGGATCACTGCCCCTGATGTTTCAATTACCATGGAAACCTTCAACATCCTCTCTAACTCTTCCATCAACCTTTTATATTTCTCTAGCTTCTCTTGGTATTGCTGCATGTATCACAACGGCCTTCTTACTCTTTCCACCACTATGTCCAATTGGTTAGCTCGGTCATTCTCAGCCACCTTTGGGGGTGTATTGGCTTGGCTATGGCGTTCCATGTATGCCCTGCTAACATCTTGCGCCCTTCTGTGCTGGATTGTCTCGGGGGCATCTCTGCACAGCCTGCACCTGGGGTCTTCCCTTGTGTGTTAGACCCCAGCCTCTATCAATCTTGTGCTCAGAGCTCATTCCTGTGCTGCTGTGATTAGTGCCTCTGTGCTGTCCATCAGCCCAGCTTTCTCCAGCCGTTGATAAGATTTTTTGATATCTGCTTCCTCCTGGTAGTACATGCCTTGGAGGGGCCGTCCTTCCATGATGGTTCTTTTACTCTTGGTGGTTGCAGCTCCTAGTGGCCTCTTTTTGGTTTCCATTTCCCTGTGGAATTCTAAGGCCCTTGTAGCTGTCCTCACTGTCTACAATGTTGCCTTCTGGTAGTGCAGGTACCTAACTTCTGACTAGCTTCCCTCTCTTTGTTATCATCCAACTACACTTCTCCAGTCCGAACAACATTCCAGTGTCATTGCTGTAGATCCTAGTGGTGTGGATCAGTGAATGGATGTCAATCTTGATCTCGTCCTTGTAGAGGAGGTGGCTGATGGTTGCTCCATTCCATAGTTGGTATCTGCATCCAGTCTTGTTCATGATCTGGCTGAGGGGGTTCTGGCCTATGCAGAACAGTGGTGCTAAATCGCACACTTGATGGTTACTTGGGCAACTGGATTGAAGTTGGCCTCTAGTGTTGTTTTCCACATTCCCATTGAGGCTCTTGGGGTTTAGTCTTTTAATGATTACAAAAATGTCATCTTGCACTTCTGATCTGCAGACAAGAGCCAATCTTTGTTCTCTTTGCAAATGACAATGTTAAGCTGTTGCGGTGATGGGACCTCGCTGGGGAAAGGATGGAGGGTTCTGCACTGGTTACACACCAATAGTCCTATGAATCATGACAAGCTATGGGGGCACCTGTGTAGACAATACTCAGACTGCAGCATGGATCATTCTTTTATTAGTTTTTTTATTCAATATCTTACTGAGTGGAGTTCTGGCCATAGAAGATCCAAAGAAGAGAGACAGCCTTAATGTCTGTCCTGTGCTTAAAAGACTAAGAAGTGAGTGTAACTACCCCACAAGCAGAATAACTCATGTAACATTATTTTTTTGATTCATTTCAGGTATTTCAGGTTGTCATTTACATTTATGCATGTGGCAACTTCAGTAACTTCATAACTATCATCATAGATGCACAATGGGGTTCACTATCTTACGGACACTGAAGCATGTGAATCATTGACCTTCCGATTAGTTGTCGACCTGAGTCACAGTCACAGGCTACGGCCACAATTTTTGAGTCATCAGCCAGCACTGATCCAAATGAATTAGTTTTCACCCATCATGCAGTCGGTATGAAGGGGAGACCAAAGCTTTTAATGCTGCTGGGCTGCTCACTTTAACATGGTGCACTGAGGGGTTGACTGGGGCTTTTTTGGCACTTCCACAGTGGCTTCATTTTTCAGCCAAAGATTGCGGCTTGGGGCAGAAGTTTGATCTTGGATATGGTCAGTAGTAGTAAAATGAGTATGAAGTGTGGAGAGCCTGACCTTTGACACAAGGGCCTGAACTGTGAACATGTTGTTGTTGTTGTTGTTTGAGAAACCCACAGAATAACTTTAGTGGGTGGTTATAAGAACAGTTCAAGATCCTTGTACCTGTTTTATGTTTGTTGTATTGTACTAATCAAGGAGTTATCCTGGCATGGCACATATACTATAATAATAATTCAAAGAATAATGACTTTCCCATTCAAATAGATACAACAGATGTGATGGCACCAAAACATAAAATTCTTGTTTGAATGTGTTTTTTGTGCTGTGTCAAATTGAAGAGAAGGCAAAGTTTAACAGGATGGACGTGTAATGTGACGGCTCTCTGACTTCTCTGCTCTCTGTCGGTGCACAGCTGCAGGTGTGCGTCTGTTTGATAGGCAGAACTGAGCAACAGTACACAAAGGGACATTTACACACACGTGTTCATACACACACACACACACACACACACACACACACACACACACACACACACACACACACACACACACACACACACACACACACACACACACACACACACACACACACACAGAAGTGTAGCAGCAGTCGCCACAGCATGCAGGATAAAATGGGAGATTTGGTTGGGCCAGAGTCAAGCAAAACCTGGCAATGTGGCGCCTTTCCTGCAGAGCTGTGCGAAGATGTGGGTGTGTTTATTTGTGCTGTGTAACACTTTTGGACAAAGAATAACTTTGGATAATTATCCTCTGGGGAGCTCCCCAAAGACTACACACCTTTAATGACTTTTTTTTTCTGTTTTAAAAGGAAGGAAGGAAAACACTTTTCCATTAGATCCACTTTGGCTCTGGTGGTGTTTACTTTGTTTTAATTGCATTTCCTGCTTCTTCATTTTCTTTCGACATTGCTTCATTTTGTGGTAAATGTTAAAGGTGGGAAGCTGAGGATTGTAATCGTGTTGTGTTTTTGTTTAGAGCGAGCTTTACACAGCTGGTGTTTGTGTTCTTATTTTTTAATAAGGTGGTTGGGTGTGCTGCAGCATTTAGGTTGTGATTACATTGAAACCAATCACTGCACATTTATGTCATGCAAAGGTTCTTTTCGTGCTTTTACACCCCCCTAAAGTAGGAGTTAAACCCAAGAACAGTACAGTCACAATCCATCCATCCATCCATCCATCCATCCATCCATTGCTCCAGTCTTCATCAACTCTCTAACTCGCTTGACCTCTGCTGCTCCCTTTCTCTGTTCTTGAGCTGCTCATCAGGTGTCAGGTTTAAATCCTGTGTTTAAACACAGTAACTGTGAGCACAAGACCCATCACAAGAAGTCCCGTGTGGAAGTACTGTACTTCCCTCTGAGCAGCGGCTTTTTGGGGGTTAAAATAATTTCCCCGGAACTTAATTTCCTTTAAATCCCTCCAAAGGTTCCCTGTCCCTTGGGAAAGTTCCTGCACTGGAAATGCTTCTTTAGACTCATTTTCTTCCAACTCCTCCTCCTCCTCCCTCTCTCTCCTTTTCCTCTTTCCTCCCTCTTACTGGCCTCGCTGCCCCAGCCGATGGTGCTCCTCCTCCGAGGAAAGGCAGCACTAAACGGGCTCGGCGCAGCGTCCCCATGTATTTTTAATGGCCATGCCCGTCATGCTGGAATCTCAGCTTGAATTATGCATAGAGGATGAGTGAGGGAAAAGAGTGAGGAAGGACATAGGGTGGAGAGAGAGAGAGCGAGAGAAAGAGAGGCACAGAGAGAAAGATGGAGGGAGGGCGTATAAAACGGAGCAAAGGATGGGGATAAAAGACGACATGGGATGAGAGATCATTGAGGACAAAAAAAAAAAAAAAAAAAAGCCGGGAGGGGAGGAACAGAAAAAAGCGCCACCCAACCAAATATT
>VOQJ01012186.1:37908-52613 GCA_015052665.1 Apistogramma diplotaenia | reverse complement strand
ATATAGATAGATAGATAGATAGATAGATAGATAGATATATACATAGATATAGATATAAATGAGTATACAGAATGAGAATCTGCAGGCAACAAAAACACGTTTGGTACTGGAATACTTGTTCTGTGCTTGTAGACTGACTTCTGAGTCAGTGTGGAACAATCAAGTTTGAGGAGGATTTGATTGCATGCAGGTACAGTCTGTGCGGAGAGCAAAAGAGGGATTATATTTCACAAATGCAATCCAAAACCAGCAGCTATCCACTGACGTAAATGATGACTGACAGATGAAAAAGAAAATCTTGGCATGGATATTTGTTATCCACTATTTCTCATAAGCAGGCTAAAATGTAAAACCCTGTAATATTTGTTGTTATGATATGAAATATTTCATTTACCAATATTTGGAAAGTTCTTTTCGAAATTCCCAAATTTCCTCAAAAATCTATTGTTCCAATATTAGCAATATAGCTGAAGGGTTTCCAAGCTGAGAAATTTATTTGGTAATATTTGCATCAAAATGTATTCCCCACTCACCCTGCAGGCTGACTTTGTCCTTCAAGCTTGGGTCCACTACCAGAGACCTGGGAGCTTGAGGGTCCTGTGCAGTGCCTTATCTGTTCCTAGGACCTGCTTTTCTGGAAAGAGATCTCAGATGTCATTCCTGGAATCTGATGGAGTCATTCTCCTAGTTTGGGGGTCACTGTCCTGAGTGTTCCAATTACCAGAGACCGCTGTTGCCTCCACCTTCATCATCTTCTCAAGTTCTTCTCTGAGCCCTTGATGTTTCTCGAGTATCTCGTGTTCCTTCTTTCTGATGTTGCAGTCACTTGCTACATCTATTGTTACATCCTTCTTCCTTTACTTTTTCACCACTATTATGCCTAATTGGGACCAGGTTTATCCATTATATCCATTGTGTCCCACAGGATCTTAGCTTGGTCATTTTTAATCACCTTTAGGGGCATATCCCATTTTGACCTTGGGACTTTCAGGCCATACTTGGCAAAGATAGTCCGGCATAGTTTTAGTGTTCCATGCCTACTAGGGTCTTTAATCCTGCTGTTATTTGCTGGATTGTCTCAGGGGCATCTCTGTGCAGCCTGCATCTGGGGTCTTGCCTGATGTGGTAGACCCCAGCCTCTATCAATATTGTGGTTATACCTTGTTTCTGTGCTGTCATAATGCCTCTGTCAGTCCAGCTTTCTTCGGCCATTGGTAGGATTTCTTTTAGTTTAAGCCACTTCTATCTGCTGGTGGTGCAAGCCATGCTTGTGCTCCCCTTCTTTCTTGGGTTTCTGCTGCCTGAAGAATTCAATAAGCACGTGATCAGTTGTGGCTATATTCCTGATATACTCACAGATCTGTGTTGTTTCACCCAGGATAGTGGTGGATAGTGGTTCTGACACTCACTAGTCTTTGGCCTCCTTCCTTCTGCTCAGCATACAGACTCAGTGGTTGGCTAAAACCCTCCATGCATGGTAACTAACTTTCTTATCTTGATGTCCTCCTTTGGCTATCTTGTTATCACAGAAGGGTATCTGAACAGCAGGATGTAGGTGTTGATTGTCTGGATCTTTTCATTCAGCTGACTCTGCAGGTATTTAGAGGTTGCAGCTTTCCTAACAGCCTCTTCATGGTTCCAATTTGTATGTGGGATTCCAAGATACATGTACTTGTAGCTGTCTTCAGTGTCTGCACTGTTGCCTTCTGGTGCCGCAATTCTTTTAGTTCTGACTACCTTCCCGCTCTTTACCATCCAACTATACAGAAAAACATCCCGATGTTGATGCTGTAGATCCTACTACTGTGCATCAGTGCATCGATATCTCGTTCACTCCTGGCATACAGCTTGATGTCATCCATATAGAGGAGGTGGCTAATGGTTGCTCTATTCCGTAATCAATATCCATAGCCAGTCTTGTTAATGATCTTGCTGAGAGGGTTCAGGCCTATGCAGAAAAGCAGTGGGGACAGAGCATCTCCTTGCTTTTTAATTGGCTTGAATTTGATCTTTAGTGTTTTCCACATCCCCATTGAATTCCTGATGGAGACTTTTAGGCTTTCTTGTAATCAATCCAGGTAGGTCAGTCTGGTCTTACAGTCACGAGCAGAAGTGCCAAAAGTACTGACATTTTGTACTTAAGTATAAGTATAAGTACTTGTGTTAAAAAATACTTGAAGTACTGATTCAACTTTTTTACTGTACTTAAGTAAAAGTAAAAAAAAAAGTACAGGCTGTGAAATGTACTCAAAGTATGAAAGTAAAAGTAGCAGGCTGTTTAAATGTTGAATTCAGTTAATGAATCTAATGAATCACATTCATCTCTGCTACACTTCATGTAACCTGTAACTCTGAGCATGAACGCAGACACTGTGCACCAGCCCAACATAGGGCTTTACTGTAATACAGTACAGCAAGCTGACCTGTTTATCACACACTAAGCTGCAGTATTTTCATACAATATTTGGATTACACAAAGTTAAGATACCTCTGATTGTTTTGCAATACTTACCTTTAAATCTAACCTCTCTGCTTCCTCTCCTAACTCTTTTCTGACATCTCTGAGTGAACTCTGTCTTTTCTCTCCCTGGAAATACAACACACAATGACAAACTGCAGCACAGTTTTTGTGGGCTTGCCTGTATTTGTTGTGTCTTTAGAAATGTTGTATTTAAAATTACCTGCCAAATGTTGCTCCCTTTATGATCAGTCCTCTTCAGTTGTGTTAGATACTAAAATACAGATACCTAAAAGATCTGCTTAAGTAAAGTAACAAAGTATTTGTACTTTATTACTCATCTGGTCTCAAGTGAGCGCTCTATCTAACAGTAGTTGCTTTTTTTATTGTTTTTTTTACTGCTCTGATTTTACTGTCAATTTCTTTCTGGGCCCCACTCATGTGCCTGTTCATTTTATCCACTATGATGCCTGAAAGGTGCTTCTATGTTGTGCTGAGTCAGGTTATTGGCCAGTAGTTGAGTGAGACTGGTTCCTTCTGGGGATCCTTAGGAATCAGGACAGTCTGGTCTTCAGTTAGCCATTACAATTGCATGTGATCCATTAGCAGCTTGTTCATTTGGGCTCCCAGGTGCTCATGGAGTACACTTAGCTTCTTTAACTACTAGGTGTGAATCATGTCAAGGCCTGGAACCTTTCTAACTCTTTATATTTGAGGTTCTCTATCGGATGTCTGTCACTGTGATGGTTACTGGATGCTGTTCAGGGAGGTTGCTGTGGTCTGCTCTTAGATCAACTAGCCACTGAACATTGCTGTCATGCATCCTCGCACTAGCCTTGGTGGGGGCTGATCTCATATTGGTTCTCTGCCACTTCTCCTGGCTTCTATATCTCTGGTATACCTCTTTAAGCTCTGGCTCATTGCTTGGCAGTTTCTAAGCTTGTTGTACTTCTTTGGCACCTCTTTCCCCAGCTCTGATAGCTGGCAAGCCTTGCCTTTGTGATGCCTTGATCTTGGCCTCTAATCTCCTTCTCCATGGAAATAATTGCTCCTTGTGACTGTTCATCTTATAGCCAAGCGTCGTAAGGTTCACTGTTGCTGTCAGCTGATTAGAGATTTTCCATAATACTGCATTCCCATTTTCTAGTAGACTTCTTGTAGACTTTCAGAGGGTACTGGAACTCTACTAGAAGTCTCAGTCTCTGTGGCTGAGGAGGTAGAGCAGGTCATCAGAAGGTTGGTGGTTCAATCCCTGCCTGCTCCAGTCTGCATGCCAAAATATCCTTGGGCAAGATACTGAACCCCACACTCCTGATGTATTTATCAAAGTGTGAATGTGTCTGCGAATGTTAGAGAGATTTAGATTTAGAAAGAGTGAGTGTAAATGTTTTGTGTACTTGTGTGAATGGAAATGTATAAAGTGATTTGAAATAAGAACTAAATAAGAACTAGTCCATTTATTTCCTGTAGTATTGGTAACTGACCACAGAGAATCCAGGTTACCAGCTTAGCCATAATCTTCTCTTTCAGGTCAGCCACTCTGTAATTCAACATACCAGTTGGGTACCAGTGGGACTTGGTACCCAATCTCAGAGTGTGGGGATGCATACCCCAGCCTACTGACACTACACTGTCTAACTGCTCGATTATACATCACACAAATCAATATATAAACACAAAATGCTTCAAGTACTCATTCAGTCTTTATTTATACCTTTTTTCTTTCTCTACACACGTCCCATCCTTCATCTGGTCCACACAAACATACAATTATTGAAAATGATGACAGCTAATAAATAAATGACTACAAAAAGTATATCTTTCATCATGGCTTTCTTTTTATTTATTTATTTATTTTGTACTCATGTTAAATATCCCATTTTAGTATATTGAGTAACCGCTGAAGATTAGCAGTGTCAATGTGGATATGTTGTGGCAAAATTTAGACAGACTTTGTTCATCGTCAGGATGAACAAAATCTGAAAGTTCAAATGCAGTTGTCAACCAACAGGAGCACTTTAGAGGCATGAAATAGCGACAAACTATCATATTTTTCTTTCTTGCATTGCTCGCAGACGTATCATTAATTGAAACTGCTGGATGCTGTGTGCTCTGTGGTTCACTCGCTTTCAGTCCTGTGCATTAGTAGATGCTCCAGTAAGGGAGCTCAAAAGAAGCTTTTTGACAGCTGTAGGACCCCAGAGCAAACAAACAAGACATTGAAAATGGATTAAGATTTATATAACTTTATATAACTATAAAAACAATCAGTTACCAAATAACCATCGATTAAGAATGATTTTTTTTTTCTCAATTTGCTGCCACATCTGTAATGTACATAGTAATTTGTCTGCAGTGAATGATCTAGCACACTGAGCAAGAAATAATGGGCAATGTCTAACAGAGATGCAATTTTGGGGGGCTGCATGACTTTATTCTATTTTTACTGTTGTGGCGCTCATTACCATTTATTTAACATCTATTAATAATGGCAGATGTTGACACCCTTGTGCGAGCATTTTTTGATGAGGATGATAATGACCAGGTTGGCCTTGATGCTCTTTGCCTTCAGTGAATTCTCCAAATACAGGTTGTGCTATTTTTTCAATTATGTGATTAATATTTAATTTTTAATATTGTTTTTGCATTAATTGTTGTTCTAATGGAGGCACTGCAAAGCCCTTTGAGCTCAGCATGTTTGTGTAGCCCTCAGCAGTGATTAAGGACTATCCAAATAAGCCCTTTGTTTTGTAGGGGGTGTGTGGGTGTATGCCAGTGAGTGAATGACATGGGAAGTTGCAGTGAGTAAACACTGAGTGTGTGGTTGTTGTTTGTAGGCTTTACTGTTGTATATGCGCTGCATTATGTTTATTTGAGCAGTATTATGTGGAGAAATAAGACTTTTATGGCAATTGGGGCTTTTATCTTAATGTAGTTAAAGAGTTTTGTGTCCACAGCAACTATAAGTATTGTAGGGATGATTCCTTCATTCACTATAATGTCATCTGTCTTCACATGCATATCACTTGAGTGACATCCCATTCTTAATCCATAGGGTTTAATATGATATTGGCCCACCTTTTGCAGCTATAGTAGCTTCAACTCTTCTGGGATAGCTTTCCACAAAGTTTGAGTGCGTTTTTATGGGAATTTTTGACCATGCTACCAGAAGCACATTTATTAGGTCACACACTGATGTTGTATGAGGAGGCCTGGCTCACATACTCCACTCTAATTCATCCCAAAGGTGTTCTGTCGGCTTGCAGTCAGAACTCTGTGCAGGCCAGTCAAGTTCTTCCACAGCAAACTTGCTCATCCATATCTTTATGGTCCTTGCTTTGTGCATTGATGCAGAATTATGTTGGAACAGGAAGGTACCATCCCCAAACTCTTCCCACAGAAATAGCATGAAATTGTCTAAAATGTCTTGCTATGCTGAAGCATTACGAGTTCCTTTCACTAGAACTAAGGGGCCAAGCTCAAATCCTGACAAATAATCCCACACCAAAATCCTCCCTCCACCAATCTTTACACCTTGCAGTCAGACAAGTACCGTTCTCCTGGCAACCACCAAATCCAGACACATCCATCAGCTTGTCAGACAGAGAAGTGTGACTCCAGAGAACATGTCTCCAATGCAGTGGCAGTGTGCTTTACACCACTGCATCAGGCATTCCGCATTGCACTTGGTAATGGAAACCCATTCCATGAAGCTCTCTACACACTGTTCTTGAACTTATCTGAAGGCTACATGAAGTTTGGAGGTCTGTAGCGAATGACTCTGAATGAATTTACTGACCTCCTGTGAGCGACCCCATTCTTTCACAAATGCATTCCTCGGTGCTTGGTTTATACACCTGTGGCCATCGAAGTGATTGGATCACATGAATTCAATGATTTGGATGGGCAAGTGAATAGTTATGGCAATATAGTGTATAAATAGTGCTGGATCAAATAGAGCAACAATCACTGTCTGAAAGAATGGAGTTTGGACCATAATGCAAACCAAGCCTACCTCAGAACACAAGTGAGTGACAGCTAAAGACTTACTCAAATGTTGACTGGCTTAACAAGGTGAGCATTAGATGTTGGGAAACCAGAACATACTAATGATAACACTACTACACGCTACTGTAACAAGACATGCATGGACAAGGACTGAGGACATACATTCTGTCAGAAAGTATCTGCCCGTTCCTGATTTTGTTAATTTTTTTTGCATATTTGTCATGCTTACATGTTTCAGATCAAAAAATATTAAACAAAGATAACCTGATCAAATACAAAATGACATTTATAAATGATGATAGAATTTATTAAAGGAAAAAAGCTATCAAACTTATCTGCCCCTCTGTGAAAAGGTATTTGCCCTCTAAAACTAATAACTTGTACACCCTTGACAACATTAACTGCAATCAAGTATTTGCAATAACAACATTGCTGTGGAGGAATGTTGGTCCACTCTTCTTTGCAGAATTGTTCTAATTCAGCCACATTGGAGGGTTTTCAAGCATAAGCTGCCTGTTTAAGGTCATCCTAAAGCAGCTCAATTGTATTGATTAGACCACACCAGAACCTTCATTTTGTCTTTTTTGAGACATTCAGATGTGAACTTGCTGGTGTGTTTGGGATCATTATCCTGCTGCATAACTCAAGTGAGCTTGAGCTTCGAGGCATGAACTGATGGTCGGACATCCTTCTTCAGGATTTTCTGGTAAAGAGCAGAATTCATGGTTCCATCCATTTATGGCAAGTTTTCCAGATCCCGAATCAGCAAAGTCCACTCTATCACACTAGCACCACCATGACCGACTGCTGCTGTGATGTTCTTATAAAAAGACTAAATGAACTAGTTCTTATAAAACACTCTTCTCCAGTAGCTGAGCACTCAAAGCAAAATACTGTCAATTTTACACCAGATGTAATGAGACTCAAATCTTCCAAAAAGCTTGTTTCATCAGTCCACAGGATATTTTCCCAAAAGACTTGAGAGATATTTACGATTTTTTTTCTTTTTTGGTAAACGTGAGCAAGTTTTTGTGTCCTTTATGTTCGGCAGTTGTTTTCGCAGCTCACCCGTGGATGGTATTTTTGCGAAGTCTATTTCTTTTTCTTGAATCATGAATGCTGACCTTAACTGAGGCAAGTGAAGCCTGCAGTTCTTTAGATATTGTTCTGGGTTCTTTTGTGACCTCCTAGATGAGTCGTTAGAGTATTTTTGGTAGGCCGGCCACTCCTGGGAAGTTTCAACACTGTTTCAAGTTTTCTTTGTTAATAATGACTCTCACCATGGTTCACTGGAGTCCCCTAAGCAAAGAAATAGCTTTGTAACCCTTTCCAGATTGATAGAGGTAATTGATTTTGTTTCTCAGCTGTTAAGTTTCTTTAGATTGTGGCATGATGTGTTTCATTTAGAGATTTTTTAGCCTGCTTCACTTTCAGACAAGTTCTGTTTAAATGATTGCTTGAGTCAACGGGTCTGGCAGTAATCAGGTCAGTAAAAATTAAGTTAGCTTTCCAAAAAGCTAGGGCATAAGGCCCGGCAAGTTTGGCTAGCTTTTTTCCCTTAATAAATGAAATCATCATTGTCTGATAACATTTGTTTGATCTGAAACATGTGTGTGAAATATGCAAAAAAAAAACAAAAAACTGAGAAATGTATATATATTTTTTTTTCATATTTTTAATATTTTTTTCATGGCACTGTAATACTACTGTGACAGCAGATCCAGTGGGAGAGGCTACATGCAGCACGTGGTGGACCTATGGATAAGCAAATGATCAGCATCCACTCTGACTAACAACAACCTGGTACCTCAGTGTTGTAGCATCAATTAAAACGAAGTTACTACCAAAGCCGGAGTTCCAGAGGCTGCAGCCTGAATCATTAAATAATTACCAGAATGTTTTTTCATACTGGAGTGTTTCTTAAACCTTCTGACAAATTTTAATAAAATAATTTGCATATATGACTTTTTATGTGGATCATTTTCACTACATCCTGACTCTGCTACATTCAGGAAAAAATCCCACTGATGATATAGAGGTCTCAGAAACTCAGAAAAAAAACTGATGTCAAAAATGACACACTTGGGGTTAGAGGGTTAAGGAACTACACGATCCCCAACCACTTACTCTGACTAAGCTGTCAAAGAACATTGTGGACAGACACATGACAGCCCAGGACTCAACTCCCCCCAGTTCACTGAAAAGCCCCAACAGCACACACGTTGCAGACATTAACACAGCTCTACTGACCATCCCTGTTCCCAGTATCACAGAAACCAATGACTTAGTATACAGTATGCCACTGTCACAGTTACGCTAGAAACAAGTGGTGTAATATAAAGAATGCATGCAACGAGAGCCTCCGAAGACATGAACCAATCAACATGACAAAGACAGGCATCACACAATGAGTCTTAGGCATGATCAGGTAGACAGCACCTCACATGATCAATGGCTGTACTTGTTCAGTCTTTTTTGAATTGTGCTATCATGAACGTTAACATTTAACATGATAACTGCAGACTGCAGAGGCTGAGATGTAGCTCTTGGGTTATTTTCAGAATTCTTGGGAAAACTGGCATTTTGTTGACACACCTGACTACTCTAGACCAACAAACAGTCTTTATACACAGCTTCTTGGCTGCTACTTATCCTCTTAATTCGCATGAATTAATTCGAATGCAGTATGGGTGTAAAAAAAAAAAGCTTTCAAAGGACTCTATGCTGTCCTGTGAAAACTGTTTTTTCCCCACGACTTTATGCTCTACAGGTCATTAGAGACCCAGCTGGAATAATAAGCTGACCACGGGAGGAGATCGATACCACCAATGTCAAGACATGAAAACTCACAATGCATGGAGCTTTCAACCAATAATTCACCACAGTGCTCCCTCTTGCAGTGACAGTAAGACGGAATGACGTGCCAGAGTCATGATCCAGGATGAAACAAGGAGCATCCATGAATACATCAGGAAGATGGTCTGCTACAAGAGTGCCTCAGGCAGCTGAAGACAGACAGCGAGTGTGAACTAGGAAGTATCATGGAAGACCAAGTCCTCCATGGCATGTATTGCTGACAGATACAGAAAGCGGCTGACATCAAGAAATCCTATGAGTAGTTAGAAAAGGCTGCCATAAAGAATGCACAGAAGCCCCGATCATGACAGCAGAAGAAAAGACCTTAAGCCCCAGATCCATAGAGGCAGAAGTCCACTACAACCTAAGGGACCCAAGTAACAGGCTGTGCAAAGGAGTCCTAAAACAGGAAAAATGCTCTCCACAGAGCCCTGGTCTAAACATTATTGACTCATTTTTGGGTTACACGAAGAAGCAGATGACAGTCTAAACGGCTGGAAGTTATTTGAGAGGCTTAAACCAACCTAGCTGCCAGATATCTTGAAAAAAATGTATGAACCAACTGTATGTGTATAGGCTGAGCTTTATATTCATCATTCTTTTAGTAACTTAGGTCACACGGCACACATGAGAAATTAAATTTTTATACATATATGACTCTAAAATGCTTTTATTTTACAGTGAGGGCATATAGCAGCTTATACACGCATATTTATAAACAATTACAAAAAAGATAGTTTGACAGTGATTTTGTTGCATGTTTTGTGACAAATCAAGATGTCTTCATTTTGGTGTGTCCGCTATGTTGTTTGTAGTAAAACACAGTTGCATATGATTTGGAAATTAACATAATTTTTCAGATCATGCCCTTGTCTGGGAGCAGTAAGTTCTGTGTAAAACTTTTTGGAGCAGATGGGCTTTACTGTATATGCACTACAGTAAACGAAAGACACATCTGACACGCTGTATTGTGGACACTAATTTGCAATTGTGTGCATGTTTAGAGCGGAAACTTACACATTTGTCCTGAAGTGTGTAATGTAGGCTCTAGGGAATGAATACATTGTGATGTGACATCTTTAAAGCATTTTATAGCCACTGCAAGTCTATAATAATCTGACATCTCAGGCAGGAAAAAGAAATTGTACTTGAGGTTTGAAGGAGATCTTCTTACGGAGACTGTTTTTTTTTTTTTCATCCCTTAAATTTCACATACAGTGTCTGTCACATATTTTTTTCTATTTCCATCATGTTCAAAGCTCTGCTTACTCTCTTATTTTGCCTTTTAATTACAATATTTAAAAATGGAAACATGTTTTAAATGTTCAAAGTGATAACAATGAAACAATAAATGAATTTTAACAATAGCATTTTTTTTTGGACAAAGGAATAAATTTACTACTGGAAGTTGTGTATAATTGTTTTGCTATGAATGCTTAAAATGCCAATACTGTTTGTTCATTTTACCTGAAGCACAGGCCCTCTCACAGGTAGAACAGGTAGAAGAAACAGTGCAAAGAAATATCACTGCCTGCACACTCAACACACTCAGTATAGCCGCCTTTGTGATCACGAGATTGGCTTCATTCGTGTCCAGTGTTACTCTTCTGTTTTCTGACTGTCTTCACATTTCAAAATCCATGCACATCGCTGAAAGCGAAGATAAATGTCCAGCTAAAATGATCTGACAAAGTCTACATTACACTCCAAATCTTTTCATAATACTTTAAAAGAAGATACGCATACATGGCTTAAAAAAATGTAGCTGTAGGCAAACATATTTTTGTGCGATTCAGCACTCCATTTGAGCGTGTGAAGACTCAGCAACATACAAACCAGCAACACTGTCATTTCATCTTTTTTTTTTTGGATTTGTTCCCTTCCTCACAGCAGGTTAACTGTCCCCAGACAGTGAGCCTCGGCTCTGCTTCAGGGTCTACAGAGTAGGGACACCAGATAGACAGACAGGCCCTGTATTCAGGCAGAGCCGATAGGCCTGGCAAGCGTGTCCTGTTTGGCATTTAAAACACCTCCGCTCACTCCTATGTCGTGGGAGAAGTGACGGACCTGACAGGCTCAGTCTCTTGGGAGCCACTGGGCCTCTTTCCAATCTCCCTGGGTCAGTGCGGGGGTGAGACGCCAGTGAGGAGCTCCTGGCTAGAAACACTAATTATCATAGCTGCCTTGCATTTAGTAGCACTGTGTTCAGCACTAGGTAGTGTGCACCTCCTGGTCACGCTGTCAGATACCTCACAGGACTGGCTCTAATTGTGGAGATTGTAAAGCTATGGGTGTTTAGGTTCAAGCTGCCAAAGGCAACTCTCTGCATCACTGACTTATGTAAATAAATGGGTAAACAAACAAGAATTTAATGCCCCACCCCCAATTTACTGCCGCTGTTGATATTGTTTGTATGTGGTGCTATTAATGGTCCTGTTTTTAATTTGTGTGGAATCTTTTGATTGGTGGATCAGGGAGCGCTCCTGTCACAGATCGTGCACAGATACTTACACAGCACTGCTGTGCTCTCACTAACACACAGTAATGCCTCTGCCCAAACTCATGATAATTTAATAAATGCCTGAAGGCAGAGTTTGAGGCAGTGGACAAATATAAATATTAATTAACACACTAGGGACCCAAGTAATGTGTGAAAACTTCTCTGCCTATTGGCTGCTGCCATATTAAAGGAAACTCCGGTCAGATTTTTTAATGCGGTTCAGAATATGCATTAGAACTTCAAACATTAACTTCTAAAGTTAACATCTTCTCACTTATAGTTGGAACTCAATAAGTTGATGTGAGTACAAGATGCTAAAAAAAACTGATGGTTACCTTTGAGAAGACATTGTTTTCATGACTTCTTCATAAGGTATAACTCACTCTCACTAGCAACTTCATCCAAAAGACTAAATTATTTTTATTATATCGAAAGATTACTTGTAAAAGTCTTGAAGCTCTCATCTTATAGCATGTGATCAATGCAAATAAATTATGGAGTCACAGTATGGACTCTTTCCTCTGCGTTCTTCTAAAGACTCTGAGTCTTTGGATACTCAGCATCATCAATATGCCTGCGTGGCAGGTTCGAGGGCCCCTTAAATCTCTGAACTCCTACACCGTCTCACTTTTGCGTAGTAAAACTCAGGGAGTGAGCGAGTGGGATGTGTGACAGCTCGTGGTGAAAGAGGTGGGCTGAGTCTTGACATTTCTCATTTCCTTCGACATCAGTGGCAGCCTATACAAGTCATCTAAACACCTGTCACTCCCACAGTGTTATTGATTACAAAGGTGTCAGAGTTAGTATTTGTACTGCGTGTTATTTAGTATGTAGTATTGAATTTAATATGTTTGGTGGATTTAAACAGGGGAATTATGTGCAGACTTGAACAGAAAAAGACCGAGTGGGATCGACCTGCAGACAGCATATGTACACTGTCTCGTTATCAGGGTACAGTTTTTGAAGCATGTGATTAACAAAGAGGGCAGCGCTCTATAACAGATGAGAGGAACAACTGTTACAGATGTTAAAATTAAAAAGCACCTGACTGACAAGACTGACAAGGCTTTTACACATAGTTGTTAAGGTCAGGTTGTTAAGCTCACGTTGTCACTTTGTTATAGCATCTTAGAGACTGCACTGTAATATTTCAGATTCAATTAGCCCCGGTTACAAGTTGTTATTCATTCCACTTGATGGCACTGATTACACTAAATACTGGAACATACCAAATTGCTGTCACTTTGGACAGAGGCAGATATGCACAGTAATGCACCTGCATTTATCAATGAAATTAAAACTTTTCATAAATTTTTCACCAAACAATGCAAACAACTCTGCAAACGCCGCTGGCAATTCCTCCCCTGAGTGAAATCCCTGCCATACTGTTTCTCCAAGCCAGTTCTCTTGTGTAGTCACAAAAGAGCCAAGATAATATCAGTTGGCAGGTTGAGCTCAGACTGAACACACACACACACACACACACATTTTTGCTGATAGTTCTCGACACAGTTCAACCTATTCACCTATTTCATGTGGGAAGCTCAATTACCCAGCCCACCCCACCATAAAAAGAAAAAAAAAAGCAATCTGCATGATTGACGTGGGTCATATTTTCAGGTTCAAAAGCCCCAATTTAAGGGACCTAGTTTTCATTCCAACATGATGTCGTTTTGTCAGTGAAAAGGCAAAGACACACACTACAGGAAATTCTTCAGTGATTGAGACAGCACCGGGCAGCTATAACGACATACATGCTCAGCTTACTTCTTTCATGTGAGAATTACAAAGCCATAGACAAACAATAAGCTGTCTCATCTCTTGTAAGGAGAGTGCTGGAGAGAGATGGGTGTGAGTTTTTCCTGCCAGCTGCATATATTACCTTGCCCTGAACTATCACAGTTTGGCACACATGGAGAAAAAGGTTCTTTTTTTTTGCTTAAAGGAACGTCTCATGCAATAAATGTTATGGCTACAAGTTGGCAAGGAGCACTTGTGGTGTAAATCTCCTTGTCAGCACTTCAACCCCACCAAACATATTCTGTAGTGGGGACTGACTGATAAATCTATGATATGGAAATATGAAGGAGAGGGATTTTAGGTAAAATAATCTACTGTAGAGGAGTAAAAATTGAGTAAGAGTAAAGGACAACATAGTGAAGCTGCTCTATGGCATGCTGCAAAGAATTACATAGTATATATTTGCTGTAACTTAAGACATACAGCACATCAAATGCATATAGAGTGGGGGAATTATTGTAATTATTAAAACAATTAATTGATCCCCTTCTGAATTTGTAAGTTTGCTCACTTGCAAAGAAATAAACAAAATGTTTACGGTAGTTTCAGAATATCACAGAATATCAACCAAAAATCCAGAATAAATGTATTGATATGAATTGCTCTGCATGTAATTGAGTGAAATGAGTATTTTATCACCAAGAAAAACACGAGTTAGTACTTGGTGGAGAAAGCTTTGTTGGCAAGCACAGACAAGATGTTTCTTGCTGTTAATCACCAGTTTTCCACACATCTCAGGAGAGATTTTGGTCCACTCCCCTTTATAGTAAATCCTTTAGGTTTTTTAGCTGTCTCGTGGCAACTCGAAGCTTCTTCACATATTTTCTATAGGACTGAGGTATAGTGACAGGCTAGGCCACTCCATGTCAATGTGCATCTTCTCTGGCCACTCCTTGGTGGTGTTTTTTCGGCCATTCTCAGGCTGAAAGACCTATCCATGACCCATCTTCAATGTTCTGGCTGAGGGAAGGAGGTTCTCGTCCAAGATTTTACGGTATGTGGCCCTGTTCATTGGCCCCTCAGTGTGGTAAAGTCATCCTGTACCCTTAGCAGAAAAACAGCTGCATGTTTCCACTTGACTGA
>VOQJ01012186.1:0-10712 GCA_015052665.1 Apistogramma diplotaenia | reverse complement strand
AACACACACACAAGCCCCCCTGATATACACTATATATATATATATATATATATACACAAGCTCCTTTCACTGAAAACATGGCATGTATATATTTATTAAGCATGAGTGTCATGAACTTTACATGCAGTAGTTCCACTGTAAACAGCCTATACTGTAGTACTCAGCATCAGCGGTGGCATATGCTGTTTAACGTCTTATAATTTGGTCTCTGAAAACAGAAGGAAAATCACTAAACAGATCTGACCTGAAAAGGCTTCTTCAGAAAGATGAGATTTCATTCATAATTAATATCATCTATCTCTACCTGGGGCTAGATATGGACATCTTAGACTCATCTACTTTTATTTTCCTCTTCAACCTGCAGTAGTTTCTTTTCTGTAGGAGGTTTCACTCCTCTCTCCCCATACATCTGCCTCTCCCTTTTCATCCTAACCTTGGTATGCTGTTAAAGAACCTGACTTGGCTAAGTGAGAACTGTGAGACAGTTGTAACTCAACCAGCTTCCCTATGTGCCTCAAGCAGAGCTGAAGAAACCTGTGCAACTGCCACAGAGCATTAGCTACAAAGTTAACCACTACTGACTCACTCATCGGTTCTACCCTCAGCCGACATCCAAATCCATAAAATGAGAGACACAGCAATTCTTCTCTATGTGTGTCTCCTGCATCAGGATGAAGGATTTGACACTCAGAGACAGTTAACTACAGAGCAGAGCAGGCTAGGCCCTGAGCACTGAATGGGGAATCTTGATGTGTTTATGAGTTACAGTCCATGTGATCTCAGTGCTGTGCTCAGCTGTAGACAGCGAAGTCAACGTTCAGCGGTACTGCGCTACGAAAATGAATGACGGATATTAAAAAATAATCAAAAATAAGTAACGTGCATTAATGTTGCATTAAAATCACGCGTTTAATTGTAGGCATGCAAGTTATTGCATCATCCCAATGTACACTATGATTCATAATAACCTACAACCCTATTAGCTGCCATGAAATCCTATTTGTGATTCCATTACATCAAATAGGTGGGGAAGCACACGTTTGTTTAGTTGGATTTCTGTTTATCCTGTGGAAATAATGGCTATTTACACAGGCATGATTATCCAGCTTTTAGAGATCAAATGTAAATCAATGCAGCGGTGCAGTTTGGTTGACGAGCAACTGGTAATCAAAACTGTGCTTTGTTTTCATTGTTTTACTTTATAACTATGTGTAGCTATTTATATATAGCATTAAATATATATTATGACCTTTGTACAGTCAATAAACCAAAAAATATTATATTCTGAAAATTTTATTTATGCTTCAAATACAATAAATTGCACTCCAACAAATCCAATCTTAAATTCTTAATCTCAAGTTTTAGAACACACGGCTGGATACACAGTGTAGCAGAGTTTGGTTGGAAAGTTGCTACAAATTTCAGTTCACAAGCTTTAAACATATCACATGTCGATGAAAGGATCATTCTAACTAAGTCGGTGACGTCCCCCAAAGTTGATCAATCTAACAAGAAGAGATTATTTTAATAATGCAGCCTAAATGGAATCTGAAGACACAGTCAGTCATAGCTGAACAAAACAATACAAGGTTACTGCTTTGTTGTCCAACCAGTCTTTTTTTAAAAAGTTGTGGTCTGTGTTGAAAAACCTGAATTTTATACCACAATAAGAAGGGTTTTTTTTTTCAAGAGGGGACATTTTGTAATCTCTGTTCGTGTTAAAACACTTGAGAAGGCAACTTGTAACCTCGCCCAAAAGCAGCAGATGCTCATGCCACTTGGTAATGGAAAGAAAGTGATAACGGAAGGGAGGCTTGATACTGAAGCACCATGGCAAGGTGTTGACAGTGCCACCAAATATCACTATCGACACCCTGCACTTGCAGTACTTGTCAGTCGCTATGGTGCTACATGGGCCTCCACACTAGACATACTGGGCCTTGTGTATCTTAAGATGTTACACATCTAACGTATCGTCTACAGACACTTTTAAAACCCTAAAAATGTGTGGTTTGGGGATAAAATGTAAATATAAAGAGTGAAAATATGATATATTTTGGTGTCTACATGCATACACCAGACTCAACCGTCAGACGAGCACACCTTACAGGAAATGAACCAGAATTAAAAGTACGGAAATATGATTAAGCTCAAGCCTTAATAATTAATTTTATGGCCAATGATCTTACTAACAATAAAACTGATGCAACTAATCATCTGGGAAAAAAAAAAGAAAAAGAAAGAAAGAATCACCCAGA
Organism: Apistogramma diplotaenia; assembly: GCA_015052665.1. Classification (NCBI taxonomy): domain Eukaryota; kingdom Metazoa; phylum Chordata; class Actinopteri; order Cichliformes; family Cichlidae; genus Apistogramma; species Apistogramma diplotaenia. Next base: position 8,454 of record VOQJ01012186.1, on the reverse strand, counting down.
CCGTTTTCCATTTGTTTGGTTGCCAAGCAGCCAGTAATTTCTCTCCAACCGTTCCTAGTGAAAGCAAGGTGCCAGCATAATGCATAGTGGTGGATAGTGTGATGCAGTGCATAATTTGTTTTTGTTTGTATGTGATCGCCTGCCCGTTTGCATTTTGGGAAGAGTGTGATAAAAAAAGGAACAGTTCTCGGTCTCGCTGCTATGTTTTGTTTTTCTCTCTCAGAAGGAAAACTGACATATACACACATATATATATATATATATATATATATATATATATACACATACATATAAAGGCTATATATATATATATATATATATATATATATATACTGATCTCTCAGAGGAGATCATTTGTTTTTGATACAACACCAATAGAGAATAATTATTGTTATGCAGCCCAGCCGTGAAGATTACATGTAGGTTGACCTAGCAGCAGGACATTAGCCTTTACACCTCTCACTTACACCTCCCACTGTTTCACAAACACATTCTCTGTTAATATATTGCATGCTTTCATGCTTAATCTGTTTTATGTATTGCTTTTTTTGCTAGTTTTTTTTAATCTATCTTAGATCTGATCTCTCCTGATAGCAAAAACACTTAATGAAAGAAGGAAAAATGTGAATACAACTGAAGAGTGCTCAAAATGAAAAAATGTCACAGAAATGCAACAGTTTGTCTGTGACCACTTTTTATTACAAATTTATAGACGTGACAGAAGCACACATATCCTCATTTGCATTTGCAGGGAATATTTTGAAACTATTAATTTTATTTAGGGGTCCAGATGAAAAGGGGCAGGGCTCATTACCAATATGGTACAGTTTTCTACTTTTCTCATCACAATAATATGAAACATTTGAAACAAACTCTATACTTGCACACAGCAACCCAAAACCGGGTACGCAGTTAAGAAAACAGACAGATGGAAACTGGCTCATGGCCCACGAGGATCAGTGACCTACAGTCCCAACTATGACCAGTAATTCAAAATTGCTGCACATGCACAGACTGTTCCTGGAAAATTTCATCCAATATAAATGATACAAAAAGGAACAAAGACCCCAATTTTCCTCAGTTTGCTCACTGTCCGGGGTATAACCTGCCTTTATGAACTGTTTCGGTTCATCGGGGCAGGGCACTGTTGCCAAGGCAATTTGTTCTGATCATGTAAAAAACATATATGGGAAATTACTGCTTTTGTGCCCCTCAGTGGTTAAATTTAAATAAAGGAGTTCTCCATAGCTGCTTGGCCCCCAGTGAGACTGATGTCGTGCTTTAATACTAACGTACAATCCTATGTGCTTTATGCTGACAGATGGAAAAGCCTCCTGGTCTGAAATCTCTGGTCTGATCAGCAGAATAAGTTGTTGTTTCCTGGTTTGACAGTTGGCTGTAAACAGAAAATATCTGCCATGCTGCTAAGTTCTGAACAAAATCAACTGCACTGAAAGCACCACAGTCTCTGTTGTTACCTCAACCGTGTCCTCCTACCAAATCTGGCCAGATACACAGCTGGTGTGCAGTGGGAGCAATGTTGACTTATCCCACTAGTAAAATACATGTACTGTATGGCTGACTCTAAACAACCTAAGCCTAAACAAGGCAGGTCTGTAACTTTAGTATCCCAATAACATCACTGAAGGCAGAGTTACCTTCTTCTTGCACTGCATAGCCCTAGACACTATTGTTACCCAGTATCTGCCATGACTGTGCAAAATGGACAAAATATCCATTCTGTCAGCGTCAAGCTCACATTCTCCCTCCTGCTCAAGTTCCAGCCTTCATTTTGTTTTCTTCTTTGGTCACCTTTCTTCTTTTCTCTGCATGTTTTCCTGACCTGCTCAGTGGCAGCTTCTGTAGTTTAAGTATTTACACCAACAGCCTAAGGCAGGATTCCCTGATTTCCCATAGCGAGTGAAAGTCTTGCCTGTGATGGCAGTGTCTTTTATATGGGTGCCAAGGCTGTAGAGGTAGATGGGTGTATTTAACAGCTGATCTTCTCTACATCTATAGCTTCATGCGGCAAAAAGTTAGCATTCTTATTTTCAAGAAGAATTCTGAGTAATCAACAATAAAGACGACACTTTCAGTCATGCTACTGACTGCTAAATACTGAAAATATGAGGAGGATCCTATAGTACCTTTGGCATTATTTGTTTGTTTTTTTTTCTTGGATAGTGTGGACAAGATTGTGCACCTTTTGTAAACCCTCTGAAACATTTCCCACCCCACCTCCAACTCACCTACTCAGTAAGCTTCAGCTTGGAAGGAACTAAAGCAAATTCAATGAAAAGCTGATGCTTCAAACACGTATCCCACAATTAAAATCAAAAATTACAAAGACTTCATACTATGGCAAAGGACAAAAAAAGTGACACATTGACCAGATCTCAAATATTCATTTTGTTGTGTATTATTACAAAGTAAAACAAGCCATTTTAACGCCATCACCTGAAGCTGAGAAATCCGACAATCAGAGCAAAAGATATGGGTGAGACTGCAGGCTTGTCACATACCCCTATTATATGAACGTGCCATTCCTTCAGCAATAATTTTCAGTTTGGCACAAATATGTGTTTTTTTTTCAAGGCATGGATGTACACTAAAAATATTGTTTGCTATTGAAGAATATCCTGGAGCAATAACTTATTACACATCCAGAAACATAATCTCTAGAGAGAGAAAAACAAAGATGTCTGGAAGTTACATAAGCTGTAGCACAAGCTCAGCTGTTTTTGTAAAGACGGGTACCTCCATTCCCTATCCATATAAAAGAAAACTAAATGGCATAGACTAAGAAAAATCTGTACATAAGTGTTTATAAATTTGCATGTGCTCACTTGGGACTCTTACAACTTGCCAAATAATAATCCAAGTGAGACATGGCACCGCCATCAGAGAAAAAGCTATAAAAAAAAAAGGAAAGAAAGAAAGCGGGCTATATTAGCTTTTCCTCTCATCATCCCTTCTTACTAGTTTATGACAGAAGCGCGAGAGGAGAAAGACAATATTGGTGTGAGGAAAATCGAGATGACAGACAGGACCAAGAGAAAAAAAAAATTATATAGGGTGAAAGTTCCAATATTAGTTTAAAGAGACAGCTGCAATATTCAAACAATCATTCACAAGCGCTAGCTCCAATGGCTTACTGGCAGCGTGTAAACAAACTTAATGTCTACAGCCTGTATCACCATGAATCTCATAACCCGTCCTGGCCCTGAAGCCTTTTCTCAGCCTCCCCCATGAGTCCAGCGACTTATCACATAAATGATTATTGACTGCTGTGCAAGTCATCAATACGATCAGTGCAGTTTTACATATGGTAAGCCAAGCAACTTCATCATTGTAAGGCAGTAGAGGCAGGGAGCTGCGCAGCAATAAGCGACGCTGTATTTTACAATGAGATAAAAAGGGTCTGGATTGGCATGTTCTGTTGGACTGTGCATTCCTTTAAATTGAATGTGGGCTATATTGGATTACTGCAAATGGGAATATTCTGTTGAAAGAGTATGGATTTATCTCATCATGTCTTCCTGGATATACCTGCTAGGAAAAACTGAAGGTAAAAGTGAGGGCAGAGCAATTTAGAATTAAGAGTGAATTGCTGCAAAAACAAAAGCTCACGTACCACAGTTGTTTGATGGTGCAGTGTATTGGTACATAAAATGGTGCCTCAGGTCTTGCAGCTGAGCCAAAACAACTTAATGGATTAATTGGGAACCAACAGAGATAATTAGGCCTTTGGGGTTGTATGATTCCACCCCTCGTCGACTGTTGCCTCAGAACTGTGATGTAGTGTGTTCCTGCTGTGTAATCGAGATAATTAGCAAGAATGTTGTGTCACTGTCCAAAGATTAGCAAAAGGGAAAGGCCAAACCAGGCTCATTAAAATGTGGTTCCAACTTAGACAGACTTGATAGGATTTATTTACTGACAGAGGTTGTGTTTGCTTTTCATGTACCTTACTTCTGTCCTGAGGGAATTCAGAGATACAGTATGAAGATATATATTTTTTTCATCTCACGAAAAGCATTGTTCTCTTCATGAGCAAACGCCACAATCAGTGGAAGTGTTCCAGCCTTTAATTTGGCACCCTTTAAACACTCATGAAGCACAATACACACTATTGTAATGTGTATATATATATATATATATATATATATATATAATGAACCTTGCATGCACCACCAAAAAGTATACAGTATGTATATATGTATGATTCTAAGGATGGCCCTGCGGCAGGATGGTGACCTGTCCAGGCTGTGCCTTGCCTCTTACACTAGCAATTAGATGGATTCAAAGGAAATTAATTATGTTAACTGATCAATTATTTCTCCATATAATGCAAGAAAATAGTGGAATAAGTCCAAAATATTATTTATCAGTTTATCAGTTACCATGGCAATTAATCACTTTTTTTCATTCTAACCTACGTTTGTCCATACGTGGTTACAGATTTAAAATCCCTGAATGTGAATCAAAAATACATACAATCTATTGCCTATTTTTGATGGATGTTTGTGGGATTTATACTTTTGTTTGAAAGAAATAAGGAATATGAGCATATCGCCTGGAAATCTGGTAGCATTTTTCACATTTGTTTTCTATTTTATAGACTATATGATAGACTGTATAATGTGGACCAAAGAGCCAGTTAATCGAATATAATCACTAGCTGCAGTTGTAAATTTGTGCCTTTGATTGTGATCATGTCATTTGCAACAATGTTACAATCCTCCATCATCTGTATAATTATATTCTTCTTATGTAATTATTTTTGAAGTTATCTGACAAAATTACTGGATGTTATTTATCTTTTGCTACTAACCTTCTGAGATGCAAGCTCTTGTTTGGGTGTATTTTTAACTTTCCTCTTTCAACAGGAACTCTTTACTTTGTTACAAAAACATGTTCTCATCTGGGGCAAAAGGTTTGGTTTACAGCACAGAACAAAACACTAACTAGCAACATTAAATATAAGCTGAAGCATAATGACCCCTTATGACTACACAGGGTCTCAGGAGGTTACGTACATCACTGCTCTCTGTGAAGCAAGCATGTCATAGATTACATACATTTTATTTATCTACCACGGGAACAAACTGCTTTCATACATACTTTGTCTTTAACAAATGTATGAAACATGCTTTTTCACTGTCTTTCAACTTTTCTTTTCTTTGCTCAGTGGCCCAAGACAATAAAGTGCAGATCAGGCAGAAACCCCGCTTCTATGGTGTGACACCTGGCAAAACTGTGCTTCTGTACTGTCTGCTCCCAAAGCAACAACAGAGCTCCGCTGTGAACTGGACGAAGGCCAATGAGTACAACTCCAAAACAGACATCGTGGAAGGTGACAATATTAAATTTATGAACAAAGGTGAGATCAAAAATGCTTTTCTCGAAATCAGCAGAGTACAAATACAGGACAGTGGGATTTACTACTGCAGGGCTGCTGCAGCTGAAGGACCGGGATCTGAAGTAAATGTTTCCAGTAAGTATCCGGGGCAACGAGTCACCAGCAGACAGAATACAATGCATTCTTACTTTTGTGCTGTCATTTACTGTATTTTTGTACCAGCTCATTTATGAAAATGCACAGCTGACACATCTTTTCACCCCCCAGTTTCCCTCTCGAGTGAAAATGCGATCCACAGGAGCAACATGAAGGACGGTTTCATTGTCTTCCAGGGCTTTCTGTTGGCTGCGTTCATTGCAGCGTTGCTGCTACGCAAACAAAAACTGGTGAGGAGCACAAAGAACAAACCATGAACCGAGGATTTATTGGGTCAAGAACTAATAAGGATATTTTCTTTTTATATGGTTCATTCCAGAAAAATGTCGTTTTCTTTTCTTAGACCCAGGAGTGAGGGGCAATATCTGAAAAACATCTGTAGACAACAGTCACAGTCAAAATATGAGCATTTGGGGCAGCGGTCAGTAGTCCTGCCTCCCAGCAGCCCCTCCTACAGACACACAGCAGGTTAACTGACCTTTTTAAACTGCCATGTGTAGGAGTGTGTGCGCGGTGATGCACTGAGTAAAATGTGTTCCAGTGCTGAATGCAACGGTTTTACAGCAAACTAACAGCAAAACATGGCAAATTGTCTCATTTAAGAGCAATACAGTGAAGCGCAAACCATAAATCAAATATCATAACTGCTGTCGCAGAATGTAAATTATATCAACATGTGTATATAACACACTTTACACACACTAAAATAAGCTAGCTTCTTGCCACGTAAAACCAACTGCTGTTAATATTTATGACAAACCAACCAGAGCTGGGAGAGGCATTGTGCTGCTTCTCCATCTCTACAGAAACTGGCTGCAGCTTCACCCACCAAACATGTTTCTAATGCATGCTGCTTGGCCCATTAAGGATTTAGGGGACACTTTCTTCATGGCAGCCATTTATAAATGATAATTAGATTTTATAGGGATACTAACTCACCTACAACAATCAAAAGTTTGGACACACTCACCTAAAGACTCACTTAAAAACTAGACCCATTTTAATAATTTTCACTTATTTGACTTCACGGCTGCTTCCAGCAGTCACATTACTTCAAATAGCCAAATTCGGGTGTTAAATATTTTTGCTTCTTTATGTGCTATGTACAGTGTGTCTATAAATACGATGATGCCAGCTCTTTAACTGCATTTTTCCCCCACAAATTATTTTTCTAACAGCTTGAACAAAGGGACAGTGAATACGAGGAGCCGGAAACTGATCACATCTATGAGGTTTGTCTTTGTTCTACAGTCAGACTAAGAAAAGAAATAAAAAGGGAAAAAACAACAGTGGTGCTTTGTGGTCTCATTTGTATAAACATGTCACAGTGACTGGTCACATGTCACAGCTGTGTGTTTTTACATAAAGAATAGAGGCGCACAATAGACAGCGAGAAAACAGGACCAGCTGTCTGCACCACTGAGCTCCTAACCACAAGGACGCTGTCAGGTTTATCGTTGAATCTGTAAAGAAAGTACATTTAGGTCCCTGAATTTGGATTTTATTCATTGTAATAATAATGACAAATTCTTTTGATTTTAAAAATGTAGACTGTAATAAAAACAGGCATGAGGCTTCCCCTCTTACGTAGAGAAGGCTGAATTCCCACAACATCTGGAAAAGCAGAGTAAGTCTTTGAATCGTGTCGGACCGTTTGGGTTTAAAAGAATCATGTTACCTCAGGAAAGGGCTGGAGGACATGGTGCCCAGTTTAAAAAGAAAATATGTCACTGTGACTGTTTCTGTAACTGTTCTTGGTTACATAAACAGTGGAAACTACACTCACAACTTAATGTAACTAAAAGAATGATCACATCACTGCTACATTAAGGGTGTGAAACTGAATACACTGAGATTCAGAGCTCCATATTTGCACCATGAATATAAAGCGTTAATGCAAACACGTACTTTCAGTTAATGTCATTCTTCTGTGACATTAAGCAGCAGCACATTTTTAACTCTGAGTCATGTTAAACATCAACTATGCAAATGAAAACTGTAGCTCCCAGTTTACTCAAACATAAGCAGTAATTATGTCGTGGTTTTCTTCATTTTTCCCCTTTAAACCTACAGCAGGATTCCTCAAAACCACACATATGTAAAGTTAATTAAAGTGACTTTTTTTGTCTTTCAGGGCTTGGCAGTTGAGACATGTGGTGGAGGTCTGTATGAGGAGCTCAGTGTGTATGCTCAGGCTGAGGGAGCTGAGGCCCCATGGGAGTGAGGCTCAGATACTTTTCACCTAAATGTTTTTAATTATGACTTGTAAAGTAAGTCCTTAAACAGTCTACTGGAGGTGTATCTTTTTATCACAGCACAATATATGCTTGATTTGTAAATGTGCAGCAGCTCATCCTAAAAGGCTTTTTTATGTGATGTTGTGCTAATTAGTAACACTGTTTCCATTCAACGTGTTGTCACAAAGTGTAAATTAGCCATTCGGCAATTTAGACCCAAAATCTTTTTGGTGCTTTGGGTGAGTTTATTTAAATTTCATTGTGTTTGAACTGTGATAGGCCGGTCGATCAGTCTGTCACCGGGTTTGGGTTATACCAGTGTCTACTACATCTCATGTCTGTGGGAGGTGTAAGAACAAAGACTAACTTTTTTTTGAGTTGCCTGTTTTTATTAACATTAAAATTGTGTATCTGTTCAGTTTGTTTAACGGGAATAAAAACAATAAATACATTTCTTGCTATTTTCTTTTACATATAACATAAAACAGCATGTTATTATCAACAACATGCTTGATTAAAAAGACAATGATAAATAAATATGTAGTAAACGAAAGAAGCAACTAAATTAATCGCTCTTAAATATCCTTCCTGTTCCACGTTCTAGTTGGCAGAGGTGAAAGCAGCTGTTCTGCTCTTTGGCTGCTCTCCTGATCAGCTCAGCTTCAGCACTGTGAGCCTGCACACATCATTCATTATCAT
>VOQJ01012185.1:19255-37376 GCA_015052665.1 Apistogramma diplotaenia | reverse complement strand
GGGGTGGGCGGATCGATACTTATATCGATAGTATCGATACCAGGTGAGGATCGGTATCGGATCGATACCACGGCAAAAATATCGATTCTTTTGCTGCAGTTTCTCTTCTATCCGTTCAGCAAAATTACTCGAATTTCCTCACTGAGTTCGTGCGAGCACAGCTTCAACTCTGTCTGTGCAAACAGCGCGCCTCTCTCTCTCTTTTTTACAGATATCTGTGTGCAATGGAAGACATTTTTGTGTTTATATTGTTATATTTATATTTTTGTTAAATTGTTGCTAGTTATTTTGCACGAGTGACCTTTTTCTTAAACAAATGTGTGTTAATTAAAGGTAATAAGGGAATTGTTTTATTTTTTATACTTTTGCATATCTTATATTGTTCTAGTTAATACAAAGCATGTTTATTTGCCTAAAAATTTTGTCCTGTTTTATTATAATCAACTAACTAAAGGCAAAATCGCAAACTATTCAATGATCATGAGTCACATTTCACGTAAAAGGTCGGTATTCCCCCCCTCGCGACTATGTTTTGGAAGTATCGGTATCGATATCGGCGATACTGACCACTATCATATTGGTATTGTATCGACACCAAATTCCCAGTATCGGCCCACCCCTAGTGTTCAGAGATGCTTTTCTGTGTACTTTGGTTGTAACACGTGGTTCGTTACTGTTGCCTTCTGAGTCTGGCCTCTGACCTCTGGCATCAATAACGTATTTTCACTCAGAGAACTGCCACTCACTGGATATTTTCTCTTTTATTGGACCATGCTCTGTAAACCCTGGAGATGGTTGTGTGAGGAAATCCCAGTAGATCAGCAGTTTCTGAAATACCATCTGGCACCAACAACCATGCCACATTCAAAGTCACTTAAATCACCGCTCTTCCCCATTCTGATACTCGCTTTGGACGTCAACGGGCCACCTTGACCATGCCTGCAAAAGCTGTTCAGCAGCTAAACAGCTTTACCAAACAAGGTGGTGGCTGAGTGTGTATAGAGTAACATCAACTGTCTCGTACTGTCTGGCCTCAGTTTGGCATTTAACAAAGTGCTGGTCAGGAATTGTTGATAATAAATAAAAATGAGTCTGATATCTTCTTAGCATTCACAATCTGGTTTAAAAAGACTCCAGTTGATGTTCAGTTACACACTATGCTGCGTTTTGAATTAGCTTTAATTGTTTAATTTTTTTTAATTATTTGTTCCTCAAAAACATTTTAATGACATACTTTATTAGCTTTTTATTAGCTCAGATTTATACAAAAGTTGCTGTTTTTAATGGCTTAAATGGGTCTATAAATGAGCTATAAATCTGCTAATTGGATATTAGCAATTAACTATCACTAAAGACTTTGTTACAAATAACCTTAAAGGCAACCTTTAAAAAAACTGTGGTCTACTTTCTCTGCTTGTGCCTTTCACAGTCTCGCTCTTTCCACCTTAACAGCATGAGGCAATGTTGCACAGTGTTGCGCGTCCCATCAGACATTTTCCACGTGTCAGCACAACCGAGACGCGATGAGCCGGGAGCCGGTGAGGCAGACTGGCGCGGGGAAATACACGAGCCAACCATCGTGCAAAAAAGACGTGAGTGCACTTTATTAACTTACCACCTGCGGCTGACAGGTCTCTGAGGTATTATTTGGACGTTTGTCATGTATTATGCATGTATGCTTTGCATTATGCACAAAGTCTGTGCAAATCTGTTCTCTGCAGACCTTTGTCCCCACATGATTATTCGTGTATGCGCGCTCCCCACCCATGCCCTATTGGGCGCATCCTAATGGCCAGTTTCCTACCTGGCGACCACCTCCTCCATGCGACACGATCGTCCCATTTAAAAAGCCCGCACGCGAAGAATCCGTCCTCTGTAATATAGCGGTTTTCTTACAATTAAGGCGGTCGTTAATTGCCACGCTTTGACGCTTTATAGATTAATTTCGCTGTAATCAATCAAGGACCAGAATGGACAAAGGTATGAGCGGAACAAAAATATATTTATTGATTTTTTTTTTACTGGTGAGAAACTTTCTTGAAATGTTGCTTTGAGCCAGACGGGGACGATTACGCCAAAGTTTGGATCTTGTTGGCTGTGTTGTAATTGTTCACTCAACTGGTGGAAGTAATCCCACTGTGAACGCTGTGCTGGAATGTGTCAGTGATTTGAATGAAGCCCTCAAATGATTTTTTTTTTCTAAACTGCAGTTATCCTTTTAGAAAAGGACTGTAAAGACTGTCCATCACCGTGGTTATCACCTTTTCCCTGGAACTTTAGATTCCCCTTTGCATGGCAGTTTGTGGATGCGTGTCTCTGATGTGAAGCACATGGGGAGGGATTTTCTCATAGCAAGGGGATGTTTACTGTTTCATATGCTTGTGCACATTACAGTACTGTACATGAAAGAAAATGAATGAATGGAGGGGGTCAGGAGGGTGTTTACAGAACAGTTCTAGGCATAATCTCTCTTTTGAAAAAGAAAAGGCAGCTGAAACCTGTTGTGGAAATAATATGCCACAATAACAAAAGCAAACTTTGCAAATTGTAACTGAGGACAAGTGTAATATGAAAATAAACCTTGGTTAATCTTCTATGTGGCAAATTAGGACATTTCTCGGGGATTGCTTAATCATGTTAGATTAATGGTTAATCTGTTTGCCTGCAGAGTGTTTTACGATCGGGTAGAGCCCTTTCTTGCCTCTTAAAAAATTTTATATACACTTTTTATCACTTATAATTAATACGATAAACGTCATGATCATGATCACACACACACACATCATGATCACACACACACAGGTTTGCCAACCCGATCTGTACTCCTGTGTTCTTGATAGTTCGTAGCAATATGACGGAGTTTTGGAAGGAGCACTCGAAGGATGCCACAGTGGAGGAGATGATGCTGGATTCTCGTGCCAAAGAACTGACTCAGCATGAGCTGCAAGAGATCCTCGCCATGCTGCCTAGTCTGGAGGGATGCAAAGTGCTCGAGCTGGGAGCAGGAATTGGGTGAGCACATTGCTGCACTAGACTGGGAGTTCTGGGAAAATAGTAGAAGAAGATGAGAAGGTCTGTGCGTTATTAATGGAGTGCTGCAATAGCCTAAAACTAAACCCACTGTTTCTATATTTTTAGACTCTATTCAGTATAAAGCTTTATGACTGAAGAGCATTCCTATTCCTAAAGTGATATCATACTGATGTGTGTGTGTGTGTGTGTGTATCCAGTCGTTACACCGGGCACCTGCTGACCAGGGCAGCCCATGTGACAGCTGTGGACTTCATGGAAAGTTTTATCGAGAAGAACAGGCAGGAAAATGGCCACCATAGCAACAGTACCTTCCTTCAAGCTGATGTCACAAAGCTGGATATTCCCCAAAACAGGTGTGTGTTAAGATATCTGTAGCTAGCATAGTTAATATTTAATCTCACTAGCGGTGCGGTTCAGTGAATGATAATAGTGGCCTGTGAGCAATGAAGCTATGAAATCTTTATCATCTCCGGGGACCGTGGCACCACGTATCTGAAGTGGGCCAGGACAGGGCAGGCTTTTTCGTAGGGTCCTACCAGGTTGCTAAGGGAAACCCATGCACACCAACACATAAAACACAAGGTCAACACAGATTCTTTGAAACAAAAATAGAACATTTTCATGAAAGTTTTGTTGTCATTAAACTTGCGGAGCCGGCAATAAAAAAAAATCGACCTTTGATAGCTGGATAAACTCTTATTTGACGTATACAGAAGATGAGATGCTGGCTTTGATGATTCCTTAACTTTGCAAAATGACTAAGCTGGCGTTTGCCATTTTAAGCGAAATTACTATTTTTTTCCCCATGAAATCCATCTCCCGCTCTCCTCCTGCTAACTTTCTTTATAAGGGCTTGCATGTACACATCTGCATTTTCATTATGGGGCCTCTTGTGCAGAGAGTAAACAATTACCCCTTTTGTCGAGCCATAATCCACAGTCCAAACAGCAGTCTTGTGGGGGAAAATCCAGAGTGTCCAAGCCAAAGGCATCTTAGGGAGAGCATTTAGTGGAAACTGGCTTAACTGTTGTGCATGCTTTTGTGTAGTTTGTCCCAGTGCTTAGAAAAAGCAGAAGTATTATGGGCACACTAACACAATTTTCATTCACCACAACTTTGCCCTCTTCCCCAAAATTTAGTTCAAGGGTCACCGTTTGGAAACAGTGGAGTTCCTGAATGCATCACATGTGTACAAGTGGAAATCACACCTCACCAAGGACACAACCTTTTAGGGCAGAGAGAGACCACGAAACAGATTCACTATAATACACTGAAACTATTAACATTAGTTACTGTATTAAAAAAAAAATCTCAGCCAGACTTTTATCTATGCATGTTTTTCCTCAGCATTGACTTCATCTTCTCCAACTGGCTACTGATGTATTTGAGTGACGAGGAGCTGAATTCCATTATGGAAAAAATGCTTACCTGGCTAAAACCTGGAGGTTTTCTTTTTTTCAGAGAGTCCTGCAACCACCGGTCAGGTACTGACACAAACATTCCCGTTTCCACACCTCTTTTGGATCAAATTTAGTATTTTAGCCTTTATGGTAACCAAAGGTGAAGGCTGGTCAACTTTCATTCGCAACTTTCTACCAAGGTGACTGCAAGATGGACTTCAACCCCACCTGCTACCGTACTGAGGCGCAATACAGCCACATCACATCAATAGTACAAGTGGAAGAGCCAAAAGAGGGCCACAAGTTTGGGTTTGACATGGTCTTGAAAAGGAGCGTTCAAACCTACGTAAAGGTAGAGCCATTTGAGTCTTAACAGATGTTCAGATTCCAGATGTGAAAAAAAGCAGCTTGCAGTTTGTGATGCTGGTGCACGCATGTGCAGTTAACCATGTTTCACTACCCCAGTTCTTTCTCCTTTTTCTCTGTCACCTCCTCGTTCATCCATCCACCTATTCCAGATGAAGAACAATCCGAATCAGATCTGCTGGCTGCTACAGAAGGTCTCTCGCTCCTTGAACAGCCAGAGTGGATTCAAAACCTTCCAGCAGTTCCTGGATAACCAGCAGTACACCAGACGTGGCATCCTGCGCTATGAGAAGATGTTTGGGGCTGGTTACGTCAGCACAGGTGGACCCAGCACCACCAAGGTAGGAAAACACAACACAGGATGGCTGGAAAGGATCAAAGAGACCTGTGTTCATAATGCAAGAAGCAGCAGAAGATCCCCTGTCAGTTCCTTGAACACCACTATTTGTTTGATACGCAGTTATGGATGAAATGGCTCGATAACAGTTATATAGATTCCAATGATTTTTTTACAAGCACGCTGAACGACGATGGTTACGATGCAATGTTGATTTTTTTGTTAGCATTAGCTTTTAGCACAAAGCCCAGATGTTCCCTGAAAGTGTGGGAAAAATATGGGAAAAGGCCTTCAGCAAAGCTGCCATTTATCACAGCATCCTCTGTTCTCCTTGTGTTTGATAAACTGTAGTTTCTGCAGCAGAGATGTACAAAAAAACATGCAACCTCGAAGAATGTATTTTTCAACATTGTATAACGCGTAAATGGTGGCTCTGCAGTGTAGCGGTTTACATATTTACCTAACAAGCCAAAGATGGTTTGATCCCAGGAGGAGAAATCCCTTTGGGGTTGTGTCATGAAGGGCATCTGGTGTAAAAACATGCTGTACTGCCTGCTGTGGTGACCCCTTGTGACTAAGGGAGTAGCTGAAAGTAGCGTTCCATCAGGTTTTGATCAAACGAAAACATTTTTGTGCTAACAGGAGTTTGTGGACCTGCTGAACCTGAAGCCGGGACAGAAGGTTTTGGATGTTGGTTGTGGCATTGGTGGAGGAGACTTCTACATGGCAAAGGTAATGAGACACAAACCCATAAGTCATGCTTACAGTGTTGATTCTTACCTATACTTATTGTAAGAACTATAACAATCACTACGATTATGTGGTTTCTCAGACATTTGGAGTGGAAGTGCTCGGCCTCGATCTGTCAGACAACATGGTGGAAATTGCACTGGAGAAAGCGAAAGCTGAGAAGCTTCCATCAGTACCTATGCTACTCTACTGATTAAGTACCAAAAATAATGGCTGGACTAATGGCTTGTTTGAAAATCGTTAATATTTACTCTACCTCAGGTGCAGTTTGAGGTGGCTGATGCTACCAAAAGAATGTTTCCGGAAGGTTCTTTTGACGTGATCTACAGCAGAGACACAATCCTGCACATAGATGACAAACTGGCCCTCTTCAAACGCTTCCACGTGAGCATCACACTAAGTCTAAATTTTCTGTTTCATTTCCAAACTTTTCTTCAGATTTGTCGAGGAATAAAACCCAGCACTAAATGTAGGAGACATTTTGTTTTTGTTGGTACGCAGTCATGGTTAAAGCCAGGTGGACAGCTGCTTATCAGTGACTACTGCTGTGGGAAGAAGCCCTGGACTCCAGCTTTCAAGGCCTATGTCAAACAGAGATGCTATGTCCTCTATACACCCTCAGAGTATGGCAAGGTAAAACTATACTAAAGCCTAATAGTTTATGAAAATCCTGAGTGTGTAAAACTTTGGACCTTTTTTCTGATATATACATTGTATTTCCAATTTATAACCGGTACTATGATCCACTTTATGCCAAGACAAACTGTAAACCCAGATTGCTTTTGCTTAGTCAAAGTAAATGGAGAAAGCTGTTAAATCTGCTTATATTAGTTTGTCACATCAGCTCATTATTGCATCTGTTAAGCTGATTCTGCATCTGCATCTGATAAGTGGCTACAGAAATACCAGAGACGAGTTTGAGAGCATATAGACGCAGCACCAATATCACATATTATGTCCAACAGAAAATACAGACAATTTTCCATCTCTCACTCGTTTGTCCTCATTATGCAATACAAAGCTATGTGAAATTAGCTGTCATATTGGTTAGGTTGCCCCTCATTGCAGGAAGAAACAAAATATCACTCACAAGTAAAACTGCCTGGCAACTCGCATTATTAAAAAACAAATTATTACTGACACAAATTTGAATAAATTATTTGCTGAGTTCTACCTCTGCTGTTAGCCTGCCAGGTTTTGATGTACATCTACAGGAAGCCCCTGTGTAATACTGATCCCCATGGGAATGTTTGCATTTAAATCACCCTACTGTAGGTATCAGTTTGGGCAAAACGGCAGGGGGCAGCCACCATGGTGCTGTATTACTGCAGTCCATCAGTTGATGGTGCTGTTCCCATTCCGCTTAATCCCTCCTCTGCCTCTCCTTCTGTAGTTCATTCAGGAGGCCGGTTTCTGCAACGTTAGAACCGAAGACCGCACAGCCCAGTTCATCCAAGTGATCAAGACAGAGCTGCAGAGAGCAGAGGCCATCAAAGATGATTTTATTAAGGTCTGAATGCACGTTACCACAGTGTGTCAAAGATTGTACATACACCATTGTGCTAAGACAGAAGGCTGAATTCCTCCTCACTATTTTGAAGTTGCTGTCCAACATACCTGTACCTTTTCCCTGCAGGAATTTTCTGAAGAAGACTATTTTGCAATAGTGAATGGATGGAAAGAAAAACTGGAACGTTCCAACAGTGGAGACCAAAGATGGGGACTTTTTCATGCGACGAGGGACTGAGTTATTGAGGCTAAGGACGTAGGAGATAATAAAGGAAAAAAAACAAAGTTTCTGCTACATCATTATTACAGAGTAATCCAGTCTAATTCTGGTTAAGTAGGTTAGTAATCAACATAATGTAAATAATATGTAAAAAATAAATTCTTGAACTAAAATAAATGTCATTGTTCTCAACCCCTGAGCCATAAAAAAGATTTAAAGAGGGACACTGAGATAATAAACAAGAGAAACAAATACACTAATGTAACAGGAAGCAGTTAAACCAGTTGAGTTGGCTCAGCTTCTCTGATCTGCCTGTACTCTCCTGTCACCTGTGCACAAACACCTTCAGCCATCTTAAACTTTAAAAGCAATCAACAGGATTTGCAAGTATTACTGGGGTGTGATGTATTCATGTTGGGGAGAGACTTGGCTCACAGCAAAGAGTTACTAAAACATTACAGAAGAATAAGCAGCTACTTTCAGCTGTTCCCTTATTCACTAGTGGGTAGCTCCACATGTTTGAGTTGGCAGAGATTTAGGCCACAGTAAAACTTGTCTCCTTCCAGGACGAAACCAGGGAGCTTTTGCTTGTTAGGCAGATATGTGGGAGCCACTGTTGCTAAAATATTACAAGACCTCCTTAACTATATATAGTACATTATTTTATGGATAAAAGAATCTCACACATTCTAAAAATGTGCTAATAAAAAAAGAGAGAGCTGTTGAACTCCTAGATTCTCTATTTGCTTCTTCAAATATTCCTACATGCAATATTCGTCAATTGTGCAGTTTTGTAATAATGATTCAGACCTGTTTGCAAATCTAACTGGGAACTTTGCAGATTCTTTCTAAACGCATTAAATGTAGGAAACATTAATAGTAAATTGATAATTAAACTTGAGTTAACTGTGTTTTACTGTCAGTGATTATTGCTGTTTACTAATTGGTTTATAATTAGTTTGTAAACCACTGCAAAGTTGTAAGTGGTGGTTACAACACTTTGTAAATGCTAACAAATGCTTTGCAGTTCATATCTGTAAATGTTATGTTGGCTGTAATAAAGCTGATGTCATAAGATATGGAGCAGATTGGACTCAGGGTGAAGCAAGGGCAAGGTTAGACATTAGAAGGATTTACAGTTGTCTACAGATAAAACTCTCCTTATACGCTCTCTCTGACTCACTCAAAGACAGGACTGTATTCCTGTGCAGACGAGAATAAACAGGTGAGGCAGTGTCACAGAGCAGATGCATGCAAGCTTCCAATAACAAGGAGCCAACAGCACTAACTGTTCCCAGTTTTAACAGTCCAGCACTGACTGAAAGTCCTCCTCCATCTTAAAAAGCCAAGAAGCAATCAGACAATCACACACAGGGGAGTTCTTTAATTCCAGTTGTGCAGGACTGATGGGTGGGAGCAGAGGAAGGATGTGCCTCTGAAACGCAGGGTGTAGTTAGCTATCACACGCACGGAGAAAATAGAAAAAGCAAGGAGGTGAGACCGATAGAATGGATGAGCCAACACAGGAGGACTGGACCATGACAGCTGACGCCTCTCTTCCTAATGCTTGTTTTAAAGAAATTACTGTAAGCTGTGGTTTGTTTTCTGTTTCACTTACATATTTCACTTTAATTGTCATTTCCATGAGCTGGTTGGTTAGATTTAGGGAAAGATTTGTGGTTTTAACTGAAATAAGTGAAACCAATCTCACTGGTGCCATAACACATGCATCACTGCATTCATGCCCAGGGCCCAGATCAGTGAACTCATTGTCATGTTCAAGAAACCAGTTTGACAGGATCTGACCTCAGTGACATGGTGCGTTATCCTGCAGCCATCAGAAGATGGGCACATTGTGGTCATAAATGGAAGGGAAATGGTCAGCAACAATACTCCGGTAGGCTGCGGCATTTAAATGATCCTCAAGTGGTATTTATGAGGACCGAAGTGTGACAAGAAAATATCCCCCACACCATTACACCACCAACACAAGCCTGAACTAGTGTTGGTGGTGTAATGTACTCGAATGCAGGATGGACTGATGCTTTCATGTTTATGCTCCTCAATGCCATGTGCCAACACAGCGATCAATCTATCTCTATTAGTTGGCTATGTACCACAGTCTTTTAATGCAGCAGCAATTAAACCATTACTTAAAATGCCATGCTGTTTTAGCTAATTATAGACTAATATCCAACCTTTCTTTTTTCTCAAAGATTCTTGAAAGAGTAGTTGTAAGACAGCTAACTGATCATGTAAACTACAGGAATGTCTTAAAGACAGAAAAGCCTGAATGACCTCTGCTTCTAAATTCAGATAAAGTTGACATTCTCGGCTCCACAAACCTTTAAAACAAGGTACTTCCTCTGGATGGCATTACCTTGGCCTAAAGTAACACTGCGACAAATCATGGAGTCATTTTTGACCAGGATATGTCCTTCAATGCACATATTAAACAAATATGAAGGACAGCTTTTTTGCATTTGCAAATCTCTGTCTCTCTTCCACAGCATGTCTTTTGTCCTGTCTCCCTCTCCTCACGCTCCCTCTGCTTTTACACAACTCTGCTTTTAATCATTAGCTATTATTAATCTCTGGCTCTCTTCCACAGCATGTCTCTTGTCCTGTCTCTCTCCCCTCGCCACCAATGACTGCCTGCCCCCCCGAGCCAAATTCTGACAAGTAAGG
Organism: Apistogramma diplotaenia; assembly: GCA_015052665.1. Classification (NCBI taxonomy): domain Eukaryota; kingdom Metazoa; phylum Chordata; class Actinopteri; order Cichliformes; family Cichlidae; genus Apistogramma; species Apistogramma diplotaenia. The sequence continues at coordinate 27,073 of VOQJ01012185.1, read as the reverse complement.
TATTTTCACTGAGACCTGTTGCTCACTGGATATTTTCCCTTTTTCAGACCATTCTGTAAGCCATGGATACTCAATCCAGGTCCTCAAGGGCCGGTGTCCTGCAGCTTTTTGATGCAACACACCTGAATCAAATGGCTGAATCTCCTCAGTATGCAGTTAAGTTCTCCACAGTCCTGCTAATGACTGAATTGTTTGACTCAGGTGTGTTTAAGCAGGATTGCATCCAAAAGCTGCAGGACACCGGCCCTCGAGGACCTGGATTGAGTATCCCTGCTGTAAACCCTAGAGATGGCTGTGTGGGAAAATCCCAATTTATCAGCAGTTCCTAAAACAGTCTAACCAGGCCATCTGGGACCAACAACCATGCTGCATTCAAAGTCACGCAAATCACCATTCTTCCCTATTCTGATTACATATCTGTGTTCATGTACACATGTACATAATAAAGTGGCAATATAGCAATTTAACTGAGTCTGCAACTGAATTATAGTGAAATGAAAAATAACAGCCAATTTTAAGCAAAAACTAATATAACTAAACTCATTTCAGAATAAATGCAAGGATTAAGTTAAACGTCATATCAAAATAAGAGCTACAGAACAATACCTCAGCCATGTCTCTCTCTCTGACGGCTGCAGCGTGCCTTCGACGGACTTCCTTTGACAGAGGCCCCGAGGACGCGCCCACTGCTGTGTGCGGTTACGTACCTGCGCACAGATAAGAAGCAAAATATCGTCGTAAAACATGGCGAGGTTAAGTGAGCATGGGATTCGCCTGAGTTCGGTAAGTATTTCTGTTTTCTATAGACTGTTTGCATTTGTTGGCACCCTGAAAAAAACGTTCGCTAAAGGAGCTTTAAAAAAACAAGAGCAAGTGAATCTAAGACTTATTTTTGTCTCCAGATGAGTCCTTCCTTCCTGAACAGCAACTCCACAAGTCATACCTGGCCTTTCAGCGCTGTGGCAGAATTAATAGGTAGGCGATGTTTAATGCATAATAAAAACTTTACACAGTTGTGTGCACCTGCTTGTTGCAGCTTTTCTTTTGCGTTTTTTTCCCTTCGCGGCGCTCTTCCGCTGTCGCAGATAAACGCGGCGTGTAGAGCAGACATTTGTGTTGGTGCTAAAATGGACCGAATGGACTTCCTCTTTCACATGCGCAACGATTTAAGGCTTACAGGCCTAAACACGTCCTTTATTACGCCCTAACTGTGCGTTACGGTAATAATTAGGTGGTTAACTAATGTTAAAGGAGCCTCTTTTACTTATGCGATTTTATTTTATTTTTTTGCATTCGGAAGTCATAATAACTGCTAAACTGCGATGAGATTTTGTCTCTGCTCTTTTCTACTGTGAGCATTAAAATTTTTGATTATCTTTGACAGAAGATATATGACGTAATATTACGTAAGTGCTGTCGAATAAGTAGAAATAGCAATATTTGCGCCTTCATGTGACATAAATCGTTTGTGCCTCCGTTGTCAACATTGCTCTTTCTACACTCTGTGCGCTGTCATTGGTTCAGACGTGCTGACCGTCAGTTGGCTGCTGAGGTTTTCAACCGGAACAGTGAGGGGAGAAGCGCTGCACAGTGCACACGCACCACTGTCGCACGTGAAAGTGGAGGCTGAAGTTTAGAAACAACAAAAGGAGCACGTGTTTCTGGGAATAATTCACAAAAAACATCAGTGCCCCTGCAGAAAGTTCTGTCACCACATCTTCAATATATGTGAAAGCTAAAAACAGCAGTAGAGTTGTAGATGTGATATTTTGTTCCTGCAGCATTGAGCTTTTTCTTTCAGGCTGTATCACTTTGCCTGCGCCTCACAATGGAACTTTCCACTGTAAAATAATTTTATTTTACAGTAAAATAACTTCATACATTTTTCTCTCTTTTTTTTCTTTCTTGTAATTTTCTGTCACCTTGTAGACAATGCATCAGATCCCGGTGTGTCCGCAAAACAGATCTGGATCAATGTAGTTAATGAAGCTGATCATCTTTGTCTGACTTTCACCGATAATGGCAGCGGCATGACCCCCAATAAACTGCACAAGATGCTCAGGTGAGATGCGTGTGATGTGCAGTGCATATACACAACAGCAAAAAAAAAAACCCCAAAGGAACTAACGTGTGAATTTAACACACACACAGGCACGTTAGACTCATTTTATCTTCCCAGTGTGTTTTACGGTGTTGGACAGTCAACAATTGCTCACTCTCTTGTTCACTTTTGTACCCAGCTTTGGTTTTACAGAAAAGGGCTCAGGCAAGGCCAGTCAGCAGGCCATCGGTGTCTATGGGAATGGCTTTAAGTCGGGCTCCATGCGCCTGGGGCGTGACGCACTCATCTTCACCAAGAATGGCGGCTGTCAGACTGTAGGAATGCTGTCTCAGACTTACCTAGAGAGCATCAAAGCCCAGGCAGTCATTGTCCCCATTGTCCCCTTCAACCAGCAAACCAATATCCTTTGCAAAGAGAATGGGAAAAGAATATAACATTGAATATTAGGTTTACTATGTAAATTTGCTGTACCGCATTAGTAAGACTTCCTGATTTCTTGGCGTGAGAACTTAATGACATCATTTGAATGCCACAGAGGAAACTGAGTTGAACCAGGGTCTAGACTAATAACAAGAAAGAAATATTCTAGAAATTGAAGAAAGCGTGTTTATCACCATACATGCTCCCTTATGCCCTGACCTTAATTCAGTGTTACAGTCACTGGTTGTGACTGAGGATTCACAGGCCAGCCTGGAAGCGGTCCTTGAGCACTCAATCATCAAGTCCCTGGAGCAGATACACCAACACTTCGACTCCATTCCCTCCAAAAAAGGCACCAAGATTTTAATCTGGAATATCCGCAGGTCAGAATCATGTGCTCATGTTGAAACTAGGTGATAAGAGTGTACAAATGATAAAGATATTTTCAGATCAAATCCATAGCATCTGTAAATCTTGTTAGATAATGGTCACGATGTCATTCAATTTGTCTCACTGTACAGCAGAGCAGATGAGCACAAAAATAATATACACTTCCTTTTTTTTGAGTCAACTCAGTGCATCTTTGTTAGAGTTTCTAAGCTGGCAGGTTTGCTATAGGTTGAAAACACCACATGACATTGAGGATTGTTTGAATCAGTCACTATCAGAAGGAGGCAAGTGGGCATGAGCACACACATGGCATTTGTATAAGCATAGCTTTAGGTAAATCTATGCAAAGTGGCTCATATTCAAATATAAACATGAAGACCAGAGAACCTCCTAAATTGAAGATTTGAATTCAATTTTTCCCGCTTTAAATTCCTTAAGATTAAATGATGCACTGGAGTCAAGTTGTTGTAAAGTGCTAAGAAGAAGAAAGTCAGGTTTCTCACACCTCCTGTTCACACTGGAGAACGAGAGAGGGGGTCACTTAAAAAGGTCATAGTCATCCAACGTTTCAAGTGAACTTGAGCTTGAAGATCACCCGAAGCGATAGAAATCACGGCAGCTAGGAGGTGAAAGCGTACGGACACTTTGTGTTGCAAATACTTGCCAATTAAATTTATTGCAGAGCCATCTGAGAAGCTTTACAGACAGATATTACAGTGTGCGCAGTGAAACGCGATGCACCACTACATGCCCTAACAATCACTATCTTTTTACGTTACCCCGAAGAGCCAAAGATGGTAAGTCGGAGCTCGACTTTGAGACCGATCCGAGCGACATTCGTTTGCCTGAGATTCAGATCGAAGAGCTGAAGAAGGGGTTGAGGAATAGCGGATCCTTGAGGGCCGAGCTGAACATCCCAGACATGCATTACAGTCTCAGGGTGAGTGGGTAATAAAAACATGTCATCTGTTATTATGGTTGAGCTTTGGTACAGTGTGTTACATTAAGGTTTGTTAAGACATTAGGACCCAATGGGGAGCATTTTAGTGTTAAGGGTTGTGATCAGGGCCAGAAAAAAGTTCAGGGTGTAGTGGTTGTGGTTTGCATGTGGGTAAGCCATACAAGTACAGTGTGTGCTGGGGGCTGGGCGTCTTCTGCTGTTAGGCAGACACTGAATATCTCCGCATTACTGTAGACAAACTGCTGAATTTGTGGTTTCGTAGTAACACTGCCCCAGTTTCATTTAAAAAGCATCTTTTTTTTTTTTGCAGCTTTGCAAATGATACTTAGCAGATTCCAGCTTTCACATTTACTTTGTAAATCATGTTTTTCATGCTTCAAGCTTAAATAATGAACCGCCCATCACAAAACCAAAAAAACAGCATTTGGTATTTAATGTTTTTAAATTTTAACCCTCACATTTTTTTCTTTTTTTTCTTTTTTTTTAATTCTCCCTTTTGTTTTCTTGCGTGTTTACTGCAGGCTTACCTCAGTATCTTGTACCTGAAGCCGAGGACACAGATCATACTGAGGGAGAAGAAGATTCTGGCCAAACTGGTAGCAAAGAGGCTGGCGTACATGGAGCATGACGTCTACAAACCCCACTTCAGTGTATCCTTACGCCGTGTGTAACATTCAAAGTGTAAACAGGAAGTGGGATACTTGTGACTGTTGAAGATAAATTTACTGCGTTACTTTACTGCGGTTTGGTTAAAAAAAGAAAAAGAAGAAACACCTTTGGTAGCAGATGTTCATGAAGGGAAAATCCAGACAAGCTTCACGGCGCTAATTCATGCGGTCTCATATCTACTTTTTTTTTTGTCTTTTCCTGTCGTCATATAAATAAATGAGATTTTGGAACTGGGGTTTTGCACTATGGATGTATAAAAACCTTTTCAGTATGATTGAAATGCAGGCTCACCACCAGTTTTAGAAAAAAAAACCCTTAAAACTATGGGAAAAATATAGTAGAGTAGAATATAATAGGTTTATTGTCATCATACATGAAGTACAACGAAGGAGTACGAGTGTCTTACAGTCGCTGATAGGGATGGAATGCTTCAGCGGCCTTGGTCGGAGATACCAATTCGCTCAAGTCACACAGAGGAGGGAGAGAACATCTGTGTACATATCACCCAGGAGAGATACGGTTGCCGGGGCCAGGGAGCCGAATACAATGTAGATTGTTTTCGGTCAGGATGACACAGATTTTCCCTGTCAGCCTTCAGGTGCGCTGGTGCACTCATAAAATCCAATTTTCCAAATTATGGCTTCCTGCGCAGATGAATACCTCGCTCCAAGATTGATCCCTTCCACCTATGAGCGGCCTCGCAGCCGGACTCCCGTCCAGCCTGCGGCCAGCTCATTAGGTGCTGAGTCTGTACGGTCTGCCCAAGCCCTCAAACTGGCCGGGCAGCTTTACCAGGCCAGAACAGCTGCCCAGACCTACTTCATTTCCCGATAACTCAGGTATTCTTCAAGCCCAGTAAGAAGAAATCCCGTTACCAAAAGCCGAATGTAAACGTCTTCTACGTCTCGGTAGACAGAGCAGAAGACACATCATTCGCCACCGTGTGTCCAACCGGAACTGTACCGCTGAGACAGCGGGTCCTCCTTTCCCCGATCTCCTTATGGAAAAAGTTTGGTCGGTGATATTGAGCGCCCAAAATGGCCAAATCCATAGTTAATTTCTAATTCGGAAGATGCATGAAGAGAGACTCTCCAGCAGCAGCAGCAAGCAGGGAAGATGGGGAAAGGAGGGAGAGAAGGAAAACATGTCCACCCCCGTCGAGAGCAAAGACGTAACAGTAACTTTAATGTTTTAATAGATGCACCAAATCAGACCAGAACAGAGACTGTGTAAATTCATAATTATAATATGTACTGTATATGTGATTAACAGTTAATGTTTATGCTATTCTATGAATAACATTGCAGCATTTTCACATTTTGCTGTTAAAAGATGTCCTGATATTATTTTGAAACTTGTCAGTGTCCAGTACTGTTGCCTTAATTGCTGTTTGCCAGAAAGACAAAGTGAAAGTGACCTTTGGGATTAACCCAAAAAACAAGGACCACTACGGGATCATGATGTACCACAAGAATCGTCTCATTAAAGCGTATGAGAAAGTGGGCTGCCAGCTCAAGGTGCAGTAAAATGATGGGGCACTGTGTGTCTTCAAACATGACGAGCAGAGTGTTCAGTGTGGATACCTGCCTCTGCTTAAATGTCACACTGAAATTTCTTCCAGACTTCAGGTCAGAGAGCGGGCATCGGAGTCATTGGCGTCATTGAGTGCAATTTTCTGAAGCCTGCTCATAATAAACAGGACTTTGAGTACACCAAAGAGTACAGGTAACAGCACAAAAACAAGTCAGATAATTGAGATGTTTTTATTTTCATCTTGTGGACTTGGAACTAATTGTTTCACCCTGTATGTTCAAATTTAAGAGCAAGCACAGCACCGGTAATTGTGGCCATTGCTTGGGGGGGGTTGGTGTTTCACAGCACACAGGCTGTCAGTAATAGCAGTCTTTTGATTGTGTTTTCTTTAGCCACTGACCTTCTTTTTTTTCCTGTTATAGCTGTAATTGTGAAAATGGTTAAAGATATTTACAGTTCTTTCCTCTTTGTACTCGTGAGACTCACCCTCGGCGCTTTGGGCCTGAAACTCAACGACTACTGGAAAGAGGTTACAGAGAAGAAGGCCAGAGAGCGAGAGTTTCAGGCTCTAGACAGAGATGACGAGGACATTCAGAAGGATGCTGATGAGTAAGTGTCAACTGTTCTCTCACACCTGAAGTCAGGCCCACATTTTGAAGAAGAGTGAGGTCAGAAACTAGAAATAGGTGTTGTTAAATTAGCCCTATGATCAGAAGGTTGGTAGTCTACTGTAAGGTGGGCGTGATGCTTTCATATTATAAACAAATGATAAATTGTACAAACATTATCTAGAGTCTCAGAATACTGCTTTACAATATGAAAGCTGATAATTAAGCTAGAGCTGTTTGTTATCCTACCGAACCATAAATATAAAATAAAAATGCAGGCTGGCGTCATTATATTCAATTCAATTCAACTTTATTTATACAGCGCCAAATCACAACAAACAGTCGTCTCCAGGCACTTTTTATTGTAAAGTAAAGACCCTACAATAATTACAGAGTAAACCCAACCATCAAAACGACCCCCTATGAGCAAGCACTTGGCGACAGTGGAAAGGAAAAACTCCCCTTTAACAGGAAGAAACCTCCAGCAGAACCAGGCTCAGGGAGGGGCAGTCATCTGCCGCGACCAGTTGGGGCTTATATACTCGTAATCATTTCTACACTTGGCATTTTAATGTTTCATAGGCTAATAAATATTGAGCCTGTTGCTTAACTAAGGTGTTGCCATCATGAAGTAATAGGTTTCTGGTTTGGCCCTCGCTGTACAGAGTTTGCAGCTACTTCCATCCAAAGTCCAAAGCTAGCTAGCGTGTTAGATTAACTGGTAACTCGAAACGAGCCATGGATGTAAGGTAGCCAAAGTGTTTTAAGTGCATAGAATAAAGCACTGTATGGTCATATAGGACTTGTAGTCAAAAAAGCTTGAAGTGGTCAGCAAGACTAAAAAAGTCAGACCACACTCAGACCTAGCTAAGGACATACTTGTAATGCAAGTAGAGAACACTCATCTGGTTCATGTGACTCTAAATATGTGCCAAACCTCAAGTCTAGTTCAAACACAAAGCCCAAATGCAGAACTCGGAGAGGCAGGAAAAGCAAATAAAAGATGCGTGACAAGGGACAGTTACAGGAGCGAAAACGTAAAGGAAGCCAAAAAAAAAAAAAAAAAAAAAAAAAAAAAAAACCAAAAAAAAAAAAAAAAAAAAAAAAAAAAAAAAAAACACAAAAAAAAATAAAAATTAAATAAAAAAAAAAAATAATATTTTTTTACTTTATAC
>VOQJ01012185.1:3936-15444 GCA_015052665.1 Apistogramma diplotaenia | reverse complement strand
TTTTTGGTTGGTGTATTTCCAGCTCTGTGTTTTCTGGCTCTTTGAGTGTTTCAATTTGCTGACCCCTGGGTTAAAGGATCAAACATGAGCCCCATCTGAACCCCACGTGTCCTTTGCATTATCTTTCTCTGCCTTGTTTACTTTTATCTCTCTGCTGTCTATAAGAAAAGCCCAAGAACAACAAGGAGATGAACACACTCTCACATTCTCATAATCTGTATGATGCAGAACGTTATTTTGAACTTCCACATAAGCCAGTGTGTGGGCATCCTTACTGACTGAACTGAATGTAACCACGAGTTGCTTTGTCTTTGCAGAAGCTGCTCTTCACCGGAGGAAGCAGAAGAGAGTGAGGAGCTGTTAACACCAAGCTATCAGAAAAGCCACAAGAAACTGTAAATTCCCATTTCTTTGCACTCTGAAACTTTGACTGTGTGTGAAAATTCGTTCATGGACGGATATATCATACTGCTGCTCTTTGTGCATGCCTGCTTGCTCATGTGGCTTCACATGCCATTTTGTGGTTTCTATCTGTCAGGTTCATGCTCTTCTTTCCGGTGGTTGTCCATGTGACTCTTTGCATATATGTCTAACAATCTGAGAAAGTGTAGTTCTGCTATTCACTAGTTGATAAGAATCTAGTAGCTCTTTAAAATATGGTTTTACTTGTCAGTACAAAATAAGTTTTAGTATTAATACTTTATTTCTATTATTTAGACAGTTTAGTAGAAGCAAACAAAAAGGTTACATTTGCAAATGAAGTAAGCAAATGTAACCGTTACAATGGACATAGAGCATAAAAGCTATCTGATAACAGAGCAACACGTAAACTACCTAATGGGAAGGGCACAGGTACTCAGATCAGGTATTTTTCTACTTGCTGTAGCCATGAAATTTCATGGAGAAAGTTAAGTGTCGAAACAGCAACAACAGCCGTCTGTGTTACCTATGACTCCCACCCAAGCCCCACGATTGGTCCACCTGCTTGTTTTTGAAATTTTATGGCAGTTGGCAGACATTTGTTAAACAATGTAACCTTCATGAGTTAAAAGGAGGTGTTGCACGTGGAATCATCATCAGTGTTTTGGGGGGTTTGTTTGTTTTTTAAATTGATTTTTTTTAAAAATTCATCATATGAGGTCAGGAGTAACATATTTTTACACATAATGTGCTGGCCAAATACTTTTTCGGTGACGTCTGCGACTTTTGGAGAGTTTTGGAGATGAGCCTGAAATCTTCCGCTGTCACAGTGTTTTATTTTATATGTCCAAAGATCTGTCCTTTTCTCTTACAGCCTCAAATACGATGACATGTAAATGACCAATTACACAAATTAGGTAATGATGTCATACAGGCAGTTAAATAGCAATAGCTATTTACCTTACTGTGGAGTTAGCAACAGTGAAACTAGCAGTTTGGCTATGTCAGTTGTTTACAACAATTCAGTCAGTATAATTGGTAAATCAGCTCCTCGTGATATTGTTGTTAATGCGGGCTGTGTATTATGTTACATGAAGTATTATATTTTGTCTTTCTTTGCCAGTACTTATTCATACTGTGCATGCACTTTGTTTCTTAATGTTACAAGCTTTGGAACCGTCTGCGGCTAAACACTATTAGCATGCTAACATGCACAAAATATACAACACTAACATATTGAAGCTGGGTAGATGTAGTGTTCATTTTAACTAGAATGTTTCCCATTGCAATTCGGGTGTTCACCTTAGAGATATGTTTTTTAAAAAACGAAGAGAAAGAGATATAATAATATTAATATGCTCAAAACAGGGAAATTGCAAATAGTTGTATGTATGTGTGTGTGTGTGTGTATGTATGCATGCATTTAGTCATGATGGCGAGTTGAAGATGCTTGGTGAAAAGTAGTCAACCTTTTTTTATTTTATCTTGCAGAGAGTATTCCCGAGGCACAAAACGAAAATCGCTAGAGGTATGTGAAGTTTGTGTTTGTTTTTTGCTTGTTTGTTGCAGACCGTCCTATATTTCACAGGTGTGTTCGGCTGTGTTTTTCTTACAGGTGTCTGAGTTACAGGAAAAAGTGTCTAAACGTCAAATCCTCTCACGGAGTTCTTCTGAACCCACCACAGTGACATGTGAAGAAACGAGTACAGACCACCTTACAGATGATTATCAAACTGACACCTGCATGAATGATGATGCACAGTCAGACACAGACACACAAGACCAGTCTGCTGGGAGACACGCAGTCATTAAAAACAAGAATGACATGAGTGAAGGAGACGCGCCCGAGGAAAAGGAGATGAGTGATAAGAGGCTTGAAGATGAAGACGGTGATAACATGAAAAACACAGACAGGGAGATGTTGGAGAAAGAAGAGGAGCACTTAGACGCTTTAAGGTAGGGGATGAATTAAACTGTTGATAAAGAGAATCTAAAGTCAGCTGGATCCAAATGTATGAGTCGAAACTTATGCTAACTTTGTTTTCTGTAGCCTCAAAAGGAAGTCTGATTCATTATGCGAGACTAAGAAGCGGTCCCTATGGAGCCTTCGCCAGCCTGATTCAGGAGAGGAGTTGCATCCTGGGAAACAAAGAGATTCATTCAAGACATTGTCCCCAGAAAAAACCATAAAGGAAGCCAGCAGCCAGGTAGAGAACTCAGACACAATCCCACCGCAAACCTACACCAGCAACACGTGGATCCACTCGCCCTCGTCCACGCAGACTGTGATGGTGCCACCGCTGAGCCGAACAGAAGGGCAGCAGAGCAGGATGCTGCCACCAGAAGGGGGTAACCGGGAAGTTAAAGTGCAGAGGCTGGTTGTGCTGGAGAAAGAGGCTCAGAAACTCCGGAGCCTTCTGGGCCTGGAAATCACCAAGACAACTCAAGGAACGATGACAACTGCTGATAGCAATGCTGAAAGTCCCAAAGAGGGGCCGGTCAAACCGGTAGGATGCAAAGAGGTCGGCTGTCAGACGAGCATAGCTGAGGTCAGCACCATTTCCAACCACTTACTTTAGGGTCTTAGAAATGATGGTGGTTTAAGGGTAAATGAAATCGCAACGTTTGATTTAAATCAATACTTGTTTGGGGTGTGAAATGAGCCTCTTTTCATGTTCAGTTTTAAATAGTTAATAAGCACTTAATGGAAACAATAATTATTCTTGATTCATGATTAAAATAGAAACACATTTTCCACAGTATAGAGTTTCTCAGACCGGCATCAGGTCATCTCTTCTCGCTATACGTGTGTTCATACACCTCCCCTCACCTCCAACCAGTCGCAGCACTTGACAAATACAGCAATCTAACATGATTTATTTTAATCCACTTAAATCTGATCTTAAACAAGAATCTGAATGAAATTTTTAATTTGTCTCGTACTGTCCTTCAGTGCTCTACTTCAACCTCTGGCCTGACTCGGGCTGCAGGACCTCAGGGGTTGAAAGCTCTGGGTGATGGAAGCACCCAGCCGGAGCTGAGCAGACCCAGGAAGGAGAAGACCGACAGCCAGAGCAGGACGAGAGTCAGCGACACCGAGGCCTATGACGACAACAGGTCAGTGCAGATATACAGATGTGGACATGCAGATGTGTAGACAGACATCCCAAGCTGTATATTGACAGCTGCAACTTGAGCACCTTTAACTGTTGTATTCTCAGATCTGTGCAGGAGAATCTGCATGACATCCGTAACAACGTGGTGGTGCTTCTCACGGCCCTCCTCCCCCAGCTGGACCTCACGGGCATCAGTTTGGAGACCACTGATGTAGACAACATCCTGCAGCAGATCATAGAGGTCAACTCACTGAAGCTATGATCAGTACTGAGTCTGGGAGAAGTCTGTTATTACTTGTTTTCACATACATACTTACACAAACTTTAGGTTAATAAAAACATTTCTTACTTAAATATAGTGTGTGTGTGTGTGTGTGTGTGTGCGTGTGTGTGTGTGTGTGTGTGTGTGTGTGTGTGTGTTAATAATGGGTAATAATGATCTTTCTGCTTAATTGGAGAGTAATGTCATTGCCTTATTATTCTTATTACTGGTGCTGCATGTGTATTAACTGTGTAGTTAATAATGTTGTATAGTCTGCTAATATAATATTTGTGTTCCGTGTAGTAATCAGTTTGCAGTGTTAACGTAAAGGATGTGTAGCAAAGTACTTTACCTCAGTGTCGTTCAAGTTACAGTTTAGTTGATATTACATAAATAGACCAAGCTGAGACTTACAAAAGTTCTTAATTAACCGCATCCTTTTTAAAAAGAAGAAGAAGAAGAGACAGGAAAAATGTTAAATGCTATTTTTATATTTAAAAAAAAACAACTAAGGAGAAAAAAAACTGTTAACTTAAATTCTTAGAGTCAAAACAAGAAGTCTGACTGCTCATACTAATGAAGCTATCTTGTACATACAACCTCCTTGTTGATGGCAAACTAATGTCACATTTTGAATACTTTTGCAGTGTAATGCTGAAGAAACATGAATCTGTTGGTCACAGCAAGAATATGAGTCTTTTCATCTGGGCCTATGTCTTAGGTTTTTTTTTCTACAGAGAAATGTTGCTCTCATTTGTACTGCTTCTTTTTTATTTTAATCCGCTATTTAAATTAGCTCTACACACGTGGTTATTGTTTTCTAAACAGGATTTATTTTGTTTGCATTAAAATACCAAAACCAGAGATTTTCACTGCGTCTCTATTTTTGAGCTACTTTAATCAGTGGAACGAAAAAAATGTGCATTGGCAGGTTTGCAGTACTTCTTATTGGCCACAAGGGGACAGTAAAGCCTATTCATGAAAATTACTTAATCCTCTGTTTAAATTGCTTTCTTTTGTTGTTTGTGGACTGTGTTAAATATTTTAAATAGGCAGTTAAGTGTACACTTACCAACCACTTCATTACGTAAGCCTGTTCAACTGCTCATTAATGTAAACGTAATGCACAACATGTCGAACCTTGAAGCTACAGCAGGCGAAAACCACACTGGCTCACCAAAACTGGACAATAGAAGATTGGAAAAACATTGCCTTGCTTGCAGAGTCTCGTTTTCCACTGCCACAGTCAGATGGTGGGGTCAGACTTTGACACAAGCAACATGAAATCCTGGATCCATCCTTTGTGTCAGTTTTTCATTAAAAATAAAAAGGAAATTAAACACTGGGCTTGTATTAGACACAAGTCATTTCATGTTTACTTAACAAACTATTATCTGAATATAGATTAAGCAAACATAGTGTGGGGCACTGAGAAACTGAATAAGAAGTCATTTCCTTCCAAAGCTTTTAGATTTCCAGGAAGCTCTGCAGACAGTGAATTAGGGAAGTTTTTTCTATGTGTTTGGATTCATTTGATTCATTCTGGCAGGAGTTATGTAAGCCCTTGTGGTCTATGTTGAAACAGCATACAGTGGGTGTTTCTTGTTAAACACTACGTTTTTTTTAAAACATATAGTTCTCATCAGTAGTTTACACATACTCATCATGGGCACGAATGTCATGGTAATTTGGGTTTTTCAATGATTCCTTTGAGCAGTTCTTTTCCCAGCGTGGAATAACTGTACAGTGAATCTTTTTTAATTCTTATTTTTTCACCTTTATTTGATGGAACAGTTTGAATTAGATGGGAGAGTGGGTGGACTTGAACCCAGCCCACTGCATTAACCCTTGTGGCATACCTGCTCAATCAGGTGAGCTAAGCTGGCACCAACAGCATATTTAATGGCTTTAAAATACACGTTTGAGTTTGTTTATTTTCTCTGATCCACACAGGGCCAAAGTCTGCATACGGGCTCCAATATATACAATAAATTCAGTTGCATTTGAAGGTGTTGAGTTTGAAGCAGGGGTGTTTCTCGGTCAGCGCCCACTCAATCCGTGATGATGTAAAACCCACTTCGCTGTGGACAGTGACCCTGACGTTCCAGCAGTCTCCAGTTCATGGCAGGCTTGAGCCTTGGGGACTCCTGGGTTGTTCCTGAACATGCTCAGCAGTTTTCTCTCATCTGAAGGTGAAGCTTGGGTCTTCTTCCAGCCACTGACAAAGTGGTGACACATAATTTGTGCTTGCGTCCGGTTGTGTGAAGTGACACTCTTGGAATCTGCAGTTGTTTAGAAATGCGTCAAAGAGACTTTCCCAGGTTGTGTAAATAAGCAGTTCTCCTCCTCAGATCGTCTGAGTTCCTTTGACTTTCTCATTGTTCTGAGTATTAGCCAGTCCAATCAGTGTTCTTTAAAAGCCCACAAATACCACACACATACCACTCACTGCATGCACATGTTTGTCCACAACTCCACTCCTGTTCAGAAATAACCACTTCCAAGTTATCGTTCCACTGAATCCCCATTACACTCGATAATCATTATTCTTCTTCACCAGTAATTTGTAAATCAGGGCTATTTGGTCTTTTCCTTTGTAATCCTTTACTGGTAAGTTTTCCAATGTGGAAAGCTGAGGTTGAGTCTAAAAGTACGTGCATAAATAAAGCTTCTTAACCTTTTTATGCATGAATTATGAGAATCTCAGTCAAGATTACATTTTTTTTCTTGAGTGTTTCTACTCCTCATTGTGCATGAAAACACCGGTGTTATTGAAAATTTTTTACGAATCTATTTTTCATGGCGTCACAAATATGTCCACCCACCTGGGCAGCATTCGTTTGACTTTTGAACAGAAAATAATATTGCATCCTCAGGTCGACTGTCACTACTGCTGGTATTAACTAATCCTGATCCTGTTAATTGATAAATTAAAAAAAACAAACACTTCCCATGATCGGCCAGTAGGTGGCAGTGTATGCGATGATGCACAAGCATCAACTGTGTTGTCTGATATATAACTGCAACAACACACATGCATCAACAAGAGAACAGTTTTTGAATTTCTGTCCACTGTAGTGACGTGAAAGGGTTAAAGGCAAATATTTAAAGAGGTGAGTGTGGGGTTCAACTTCTCCCGAAACTGGGCTTTATTTTCTGACTCCATGTGGCTGCCACATGCTGTAAAGTCAGAAAAATCTTTTTCCTAGAGCACTGTCATCCAGTGTTACCACAGCGCGCAATCTCATTTGCACCTACTCGCCAACCACCACAGCTCCCCCGCTTGCTTAAACCTCGCAATGACTTGGCCCCTCTCCACCCTCCTCCCTTTAAATATCTCAGCCCACGGGAGGATCACCAGAACCGTGGCAGCGTTTGACCCGGGATACAATGGAGTTCGCATGTGCGCACTCGGCGATGAGAGCGGCACTTGTGCTTTTGCTGCCGCTCCTCTGCGCCTCCGTCGAACAAGCGCAACAGTCCGGCGCTGCTGTAAGAGAGTTTTATATAGCAGCTGTAGAAATCGGCTGGGACTACATCCACTCGGATGATTCACCGTCTGACCGAAGGTAATTTATTTGATTTTATTTGAGCATTATTATTATTTTATTCTGATATGCCATTTTGGAAAAACAAAATCACGACCAGTCTGTAACTTTCTTCACGCACTGTGCTGCTGATTTTACAAGTCAAGTGGAAAAAGTATCGTCAGCAGAGTACAGCAGGTTTTTTTTTTATTCATATAGGCTATTTCATGATTTGTATTTTCTTTCTGGATATTACTTTTAAATAATACAATTAATTTAAATAGTTTTATTAAGAGGTATTATAAAGGGTATTTTAAACCAGTTTTTGCTGTTCACGTTTATATGTCCTTTTTTTTTAAGAACGAGGTCAAAGGATATTCCTCAAAAATACATCAAAGCAGTTTATAGGGAGTATACTGACTCCACATACACCGTCCCCAAGCCAAGACCAGCCTGGACAGGTAAGTCTCCTCATACATGCGTTTTTGATTATTATATTAACATCCGAGGACAATCAGAACATGTGTGTGTGTGTGTGTGTGTGTGTGTGTGTGTGTGTGTGCGGTTTGAAGAATGATTGAATTCTCTAAACAAACATACATTGTGCCTTCTGCTCGCAGGTATTCAAGGTCCTGTGATCGTCACGCAGGCTGGTGAAAGAGTGGTGGTCCACTTCAAAAACCTAGCCTCTCAGTCGTACAGTATCAGCCCTGTGGGGATCACCTACTGGAAACAATCTGAAGGTCAGTGTAGCAGAATGGAAAGAATTGCTGGCATTCTTAAACCTTTTTTTTTTTTACTTTCATTCATTTAGTCACTCTGTCGTTTTCTGCTCTTCGTGGTCAAACGTGACTCAGGTTTCTGACTCACTTTTCAGTGTTACTTTGGATTAGATCCACATTTATCTTTTGCCTGAGTCTGAAACTATTTTTAGCCTCATCAGAAGGTAGCAGTAAAGGAATGCTTTCTAAGAATATTAATGGTTTGATTACGTTTATATAAAAAAAAAAAACAGTTAAATTATAAAGAAATCACCAAGTAATGTGGACCAAATTGCCTGAAAAGTTGCCACCTCATTCCTTAGAAATTACAGAGAGAAACGGTTATCATTATCTTGTGTGTGCAGATATTACACAGCCTGTCAGAGTCAAACGGTCTGTCTTCAAACTCTTCTTCACTAGTGCCCAACTGCCAAGGATGCAGCTGAATGTTCCTGACCTAAGAAGATTGTCTGTTAATAGCCCCCCCCCCCCCAAATGCAGACACGCGCAGACACGCACACACACAGGATACATTCTAATGCTGCCATAGATCTAATACAGTCACTTCCTTTAAGAAGCTCATGTTTTACTGCCAAAGGGTAGATTCCTATAACTGAGCTTAAATTCATCTGAAAAGCTCCTCCCAGCATGTCCAGGAATGGGATTTCAGGAAGCCGATCCTATCACTTCAGCTGCCTGTGGGCATGTGTGTGCCTGTTTCAAATAAGTCATTATTCCCATCTTCATGAGTCCTGTAAGTGACTGGTTGGAACGGTGTACCTGTGTTTTCTGCTTCTAACCCTTTATCGTACTGAAAGGGTATAGAGGGGTCACAAAGCGATGACTCGTGCTTTCTTTCCAGGAGCTGGGTATGATGACTCCACAGCAGGTCAGGAGAAGGCAGATGATGCCGTCTCTCCTGGAGGATACTATGAGTACGTGTGGGACATCAACCCCAAAGACGGCCCCACGTCCAGCGACCCTGATTGCCTCACCTACTCATACACGTCCCGGGTAGATACAGTCAGAGACCTCAACTCGGGGCTCATCGGTGCCCTGCTCATCTGCAAATCAAGTAAGAATGCTACTGTATCATCATCCTGTCTCTTTTTTCCAGAGCCACATACCAGTATGAAGAAAAACACCTTTTCAGGTTTAAAAAAAAACCTGAAAACTTAATTAAAAAAAAAACATAAAAAGTAATAAAAAACAGAAGCAGCAAGGATGAAAGTTAACATCACATTAGCTTGGTGTGGGCTCACACACACTCAGAAAATGATTCTTGGTCAAAAAAGCCTGAAAGCCACTGGATAGAAATAAAAACAGTGAACTGGAAAGAGAATTTCAAAGAAATATAAGGAAGTGTGTGGACATAATAACGATAGACATGTGATCAATGCAATCCTTTTACCACATCCTGCATCACATGGATTATGCCGGTCTTCTTTCAGGCGCCTTCACAGAAGACGGGCAGAGGAGATATCCAGCATTCGTCCTGTTTTTTGCAGTGTTTGATGAGACCAAAAGCTGGTACGGACAAGTTGGAGAGAGGGTGAGCAGAGAGAGGTTCAAAAGGACCAACGGCAAGAAGGAATACCACACCATCAATGGATATGTCAACTCTACGTTACCAGGTAATCACAGAGCCTGGCTCAAACGGGAATCACTTAACATTACAGCAGGAAGTCATGCTGTAATGTTAATTGCTGTTACCGCTGTGCGCGCAGTTTATCAGTGCCGGCTTTGCATGTGGTCCGCACAGGAATTTTATGTCTTCCTCTCTCTCTGTGTGCGTTTGTGTGTAGGTTTGACAATGTGTCAGGGCCGAAACCCTGTATTTTGGCACCTGATTGGGATGAGCACAGCTCCAGAAATCCACACCATTCAGTTTCAGGATCATTCTTTGACGGTAATTTAATGTTTCACATTTTATTTATACATGTTACTGTCTAATGTCTAATATATTACTATCTTATAATGCATTGCACTAACTTTGTTTGTTTTTTGGGGTTTTTTTTTTCAGATATTGAACCATCGTAAAGTCACTGTTGAGGTGACCCCTATGAGCTTTATCACTGCAGAAATGAGACCCCATACTATAGGCCCCTTTCTCATCGGCTGCAAAATACACGCTCACCGCTACGGTAAGAGAGACCAAGATTCCACATTCGGAAATATGTTTCCCTAAAGGATAAAATTTTACTCCCAGCTGCCTGATTTTTTATTGTGCACTGCCGCTTCCCCCAGATGGCATGAACGCAGTGTTCACAGTGGATAAAAAATGCCCCGAGCCCGTCACTCCTCCGGCACCCGACCTGCGTAAAGTCAGACACGAGGAAGACTACAGCGATGAGAACGGCGATGACTACGGCGACAATTTGTTCAACATGATAAGCTTCAAACCAAGGAATCCACAACTGCAAGTCAGAGGCCTCAGAGGACAGGAGTCCAAAACCTGGATGCATTATATTGCTGCTGAAGAGGTCACCTGGAACTACACTCCTCATCTCACCAAAACTGACAGGTACCGAGAGGAATTCATGGAAGGACAACGAAGAACAAAGAGGTACATGCAGAACTCACTGTTTGTTTTTCTTTGCTTCATCAGTGAGCTGGAGTCCAGATATTTGCCTGCAGCTCCGCACCACCTCAGCTACAAGTACAAAAAGGTGGTGTATGTGGAATACAGAGACGGATCCTTCACTCAGCGGAAAAACCCTGACAGTACCCTCCTGGGTCCAGTTCTGAAAGGAAAAGTCAATGATCAGTTCCATGTGAGTGCGTAACATTTCAGAGGGATGACAATAGGGGACTTTTGCTTGCTTAAATTTAAAAAGAAAGAATCAGAATCACACCAGACAGAGGGGTACACTTACATTTGTACGCTTTGAATTTTTTTCCAGATCACTTTTAGGAACCTGGCCAGTTGCCCTTTTAACATCTACCCCAATGGCCTTACCCAAATCTTTCCTCTGAAAAGATCCACAAACGGTAAGCTTAAGCATAAACACAAAGCAAAAGACAAAAATGTACGTAAATTTAAGGTGATGTTACTCCCCCACTTTTTAAGGTAATTCACACTTTTCCTCTTTAATTACAATATTGCAATCGCAGATTACTTATCCTACAAACACACGCTTGCAACAAATCCTTTAATATCTACAAACACGTCCGAGTTAAATGAGAGACGAGTTAAATGTAACCGCATTTGAAAATGACTGTAATGTCTGATAGATTATCTTTACTAATGCCTCCTGATCTCATTCACAAAGTCTACTCAAATCTAACCAAACAGCTGCAGAGAAAGACCTGCGCTCAATGGGAGTGCCCCCCAACGGGACATTTGGCTACATTTGGAGGCTAACAGCAGATGATGGGCCCTTGGAGGGAGACCCCACATGTTTGACCCAGTTGTATCAAAG
>VOQJ01012184.1:0-10871 GCA_015052665.1 Apistogramma diplotaenia | reverse complement strand
CCTCTTCCTCCTGCTGCCCCCTCCTCTTCCTCCTGCTGCCCCCCCCTCCTCCTCCCCCTCATGTAAACTCGAGGTCAGAGCTTGAGTTTGTAAATCTGGAAGTCTTCATGAGTTTATCATCGTTGCCTTTTCTCTGCTACTTTTGATACTGACACGATGTTTTGTATGTGTGGGGGGGGCGGGGCTTCTCATCTTGTATCCTGGGAAACTGGTGTTTTAATGTGCAAACTGAACCCTGAGATATGATGTACATTTGATAATTAAACCACAGTTAAGATGCTCGAGCTGCGTCTGTTTCATTGGCTGCTGCACGCTGCAGGTGGAGGCTTATTGTTTAATTAATGATTTCCATATCTGATGACATCAGTGTGAAGCTGTAAGAATTCTGTTCATTAGTTCAGCTGCTGACCTCCAGACTCACCTGTGGGCGAGTGAGCAGGGGCAAACAAAAGCATGACTTCACGGCTGAAGGTCAACAGCTGCATCCGGAGTAAAAGGAACACAGAATGGTTTGAATCTCGAGTTTCACTTCCTGCTTTAAAGAAATCTGCAGCTGCAATAATCCATCGACTCTGACCATCGTTCCGGCGCCCCGAACCGGCTCTTCAGCTTCCTAAATATCACCAACAGCTTCTGTTTCTCCGTCAGCTTCACCACCCTCAGTGCACCATCATGGAGCAACTGACTGGTACGTGTGACGTCACGTCCTGCACCAAGTGACGTCACGTCCTGCATATCTGCGAATGCAGGACGTGACGTCACCGCGCGGCGCAGGACGTGACGTCACCGCGCGGCGCAGGACGTGACGTCACCGCGCGGCGCAGGACGTGACGTCACCGCGCGGCGCAGGAACCTAAATGAATGTGCAGGTCTGCTCTGATCGCTCGCACGTCCCCACATGGAGCGTCACACAGGCAGCGCAGCAGCACAGCCTGCAGGGCTTCAGGGGCCTGCTTTCAGATTCCAGGTCAAACAAATTCAATCTTTTATTCTCCCCAGCTCAGGGATTCGAACCAGCATCCTCTGTCACAAAGCAGTGTCCTCTCCCCCTGGTGTGGATGTTTATTGAGAACTTCCCGGATAAATGAGCCACGTTACAACAAAGAAAACCAAAACCACTGAAAGCTAAACTGATACAAAGTCGACTTAAACACAGTAAAGCGTCACATGTTGGAAACATGAAAACTGAAAGTGTAACATGGCAGTTCTACAGCAGGACAATCCTCCTCCTGCGCTCGGTAACGATGAATCTGACGTTCAGCTGCTCGGAGCGGCTGAAACCTCTGAACTGTCACGACTTTAAATGTGATCATTCTTCTGCGTAGAATCGTCCTCCAGCCTCACGCACATGCAGCTGCTCAGTGTGTGGAGCATCTTTCTGTGACGCCATCAGGACATGATGAAGAGCAGAAACCTGAGTGTGAAGTCATGATTAAAGGGGATTCTGTCACAACTGTGGAGCTCAAAGCTTTGGATCCATGTGGTGGATCAGCCTACTTCACTGCTGCAGGGAGCACCTTCAGAGGAGCTGCACTCAGATTACTCACGTACGGAAACAGCTCCTCTGTGAAGGTGTGTGTGAAGGTGTGTATGTGTGTGTTGGTATCAGGGTCAGAGAATGACACCTTCCCCCTGTTCCAGTCCAGCTGGACTCTGACCTTCTTCAGCGTCTTTAAGAAGAGCGTGGTGGACGGCTCCGGCAGCGAGCGCACCGAGTATTCTCCTTTGTAGAAGCCGAGCCTCCACAACCCCGACGGCGCCTCGCCCTTCCTTTGGACAGATGCTGCTAACACACCAACCTTCCAGTCTGTGCTGTCTCCCACTTCCACGTCCCAGCTGTGGGTCCCTGAGCCGAAGCCCTCGGAGCCCACGGCAATGGGAAAGTAGTCGAACCTCTCCGGGTTGTCGGGAAGCTGCTGTTCGTCTCCAGCAGCCACAGTGGTCAGATCTGCAGACAGCAGGAGGTGACGTTCAGCAGAGTTCGGATCCAGCATCACAGGAGAGTACGACACCATCCTCTTCATCTTGGTCCAGATGTTGTAGGTAAGGTTGCCCAGGTGTTTGGCCACATCGATCAGAGCTCCTGGGTCCAGCTGTGGGTCCTCCAGCAGGGGGCGCTGCTGCACTGCGTTCACCACAGCTTTGTAGTTCTTGAGGAAAGAGACGTCATCAGCTGTCAGCTCCTCCTCGGCCACTCTGATGGTGGCAGAGAGAGCTGCCATCTCTCGGCTCAGGGCTGTAATCTTCTCCTTCATCTTCTGACTCTTCTGCTGCTCCTCTTTCTTCAGAGCGCTGAGCCTGGCCTTCTCCTCCCCATCGAGAAGCTGGTGAAGCTGCTTAAACTGCTCCTTAATCTGCTTCTCTGTGTGCTGAGCCTGGGCCCTGATGTGCTCTGCTGTGACATCAAAGTTTCCCTTCACTTGCTGGAAGACGAGCAGTTTGTCCTGTAACGGTTTCAGGGATTTCTGCAGCTCCTCCCTGTGGTCCTGTGCAGCCTCGTCGACGGGTCTGAACCTGTGGTCGACGTGCGCTCTTGAGTCTCTGCAGATGACGCAGGCCGGCTCCTGGTGGTCCAGACAGAAGAGTTTGAGCTTCTCGTGGTGCAGACTGCAGAGAGCCTCGGAGCCTGCTGAAGCTCTGTTCTGTGAGAAAGCCTCAGCCAGGTTCTTCAGGACCAAGTTGGAGGGCGGGTCACTGTGCTGAGACACTTCCTTACACACTGGGCACTGCTGTTGCTGCTTGGCTGCCCAGCAGCCCTTCAGACACGTCTTACAGAAGCTGTGAGAGCACGACAGGAAGACGGGGTCCTGAAAGATGTTGTGGCAGATGGGACAGGAAAGCTCCTCCTCAGTCCGGAGGGACATTTTCCTCCGAGTGAAGCTGAAAACACCGAGCAGACGAGATATAACAGGAAGTGCTCAGCTTACTTTCACTTTTCACTTTAAAGCTGATGTGATTGAAGCCCAGAGTCTGCAGAAGGTGAAAGGTCGTTAGCTGTACCAGCTTCTCCTCGCTGTCCTCTCGCAGGGGTTTTGTCTTTGAAATGAATCTTCTGGCTCTGACGCCTTTGCTCCTCTTCAGGAAGAAGATCGCTCTGGTTCCTGTTGCTGTGCCTAACAGACAGAGTGGGTGGAGCTTAGTTGAAGGTGTTCCTCTGAGATACAGAACCAACAGGTAGTTTTTTACAGCATGCAAACAAAGGTAAAGTCTGAATTAGGTTTTTTAATGCTTCCATAATGAGGCTGTGATTCCTTCCTCCCGTCGTCCCACAGCGCAACTTTAAAACGGCTCCACTGACGGCCAGCTCCCTCTGACTCGCACACGGTGGAGCAGCCAATCACAAACCCACCGAGAGCTCTGACGTCATGTCTGTGCGCACCTGAGTCCGGTAAATCTAATCCTTCAGCTGCCCACAAAGCGCTTCTGTTTCACTTCAGATTTCTGCTGTAAAATCATTAATAAAATAGAGCTCAGTTCTACTTTCTCCATTGTGCTGTGACCACCATAACATGGGCCATCTGATCCATTAGAATCATCACGTGTTCTATTTTACTCACCTTTACCTGTGAGGCTCCTTTCACCCACAGCTGTAACGACCTCAGCTCTGATTGGTTACTTTGTACTAACTAACAGGAAACGTGGCTCAGCACTGGTGTATGAATATTAGGTCCCAAATACACGAGTTTAGCGCCTCACTGTGACGTGTTTTTATTGCAGGTCAGTGTGTGAAAGCTGAGCAGCTCATTGTTGGGCTTCAGCCTCTTCATCAGCCACCCAGATCTCTCCTGATGCGTTCGCTGATCTCTCCTGATGCGTTCGCTGATCTCTCCTGATGCGTTCGCTGTTCTCTCCTGATGCGTTCGCTGATCTCTCCTGATGCGTTCGCTGATCTCTCCTGATGCGTTCGCTGTTCTCTCCTGATGCGTTCGCTGTTCTCTCCTGATGCGTTCGCTGTTCTCTCCTGATGCGTTCACTGTTCACAGGAGACTTTGACCTCTCAAAGAAACACTCGGGAAGCAAAAGATGCATCCAGTTTATCACGAAGCTTATTTTAATCATCACAGTTTTTACAACACAGAAACATAAGCATTAGTCATCATCATCGTCATCCATGCCATTAACAGTTCCCCCACCTTCATCAGAATCACCTTCTCCATCACCTCCATCATCAGCACCACACAGCGGTGGGATTATTTTCAGTGGGTGTTCGTTCTTGGTGTAAATGAATGGGAAAAGCTTCCGAGTGAAAGTGTGTGTGAAGGTGTGAATGTTCCTGTCGGGATCAGAGAACGACAGCGTTCCGTCTTTCCAGTCCAGGTGAACTCGGATCCTCTGCAGCTTCTTCTCAGGATGGAAAGAGGCCGAGTCGAGGGGGGATCGTATGAAATAAGCGCCCCTGCTGAACCACACTGCCCATAAGCCACCCTCGAAGTCCGTTTGTCCCTTCCTTCTAACTGATTCTTCAGCAACACCAACCAGCCAGTTAGGACTGTCTCCCACTTCCACGTCCCAGCTGTGGGTCCCTGAGCCGAAGCCCTCGGAGCCCAGGACGATCGGATAGTCGTCAAACCTCTCCGGATTGTCGGGAAGCTGCTGCCTCTCTCCAAGACTCACAGTGGTCAGATCTGCAGACAGCAGGAGGTGACATTCAGCGGAGTTTGGATCCAGGATCACAGGAGAGTACGACACCATCCTCTTCATCTTGGTCCAGATGTTGAAGGTCAGGTTGCCCAGGTGTTTGGCCACATCGATCAGAGCTCCTGAGACCAGCTGTGGGTCCTCCAGCAGGGGGCGCTGCTGGACTCTGCTCACTGCAGCTTTGTAGTCCTGCAGGAAGGAGACATCTTCAGCTCTCAGCTCCTCCTCTGCCTGTCTGATTGTGTCTGAGAGCGCTGTAATCTCTCTGCTCAGAGCCACAATCATCTTAGTCATACTCGCACTCTTTTCCTCCTCTTCCTCCCTCAGAGCCGCAATCCTGGCCTCCTCTTCCTCTCGCAGAAACTGGTGAAGCTTCTCAAACTGCTCCTTGATCTGCCTCTCGGTGTGAAGGGCCTGGGCCTCGATGTGCTCTGCTGTTTGAACCAAGTTGCCCTTCACTCGTTCCAAGCTGCCCAGTTTCTGCTGTAGTGGTCTCAGAGCTCCATGGAGCTCCTGCCTGTGGTCCTGTGCAGCCTCGCCGATGGGTCTGAACCTGTGGTTGTTGTGTGTCTTTGAGTCTCTGCAGATGAGACACGCCGGCTCCTGGTGGTCCAGGCAGAAGAGCTTGAGCTTCTCGTGGTGCAGAGTGCAGAGAGCCTCGGAGCCTGCTGAGGCGCTCTGACCCGTCTCCAGCAGGAAGTTCTCACACAGGTTCTTTAACACCAGGTTACAGGGAGGGTGTTTCGTTCTGGATGCACTCTTACAAACCGGACACTGGCGTATTTCTTTCCCTCTCCACCATCTTTTCAGGCAGTTTCTACAAAAGCTGTGGCTGCACGACAGAACAACAGGGTCTCTGAATATGTCCCGACAGACGGGGCAGGAGAGCTCTTCCTGCATCCCCGAGGACATGTTATCTGACGCTGTAACACACCACACAAACAGGAAGTTAGACATTTACTACCCTACAGAACACCCTTCTTACTTTCAGCTCTCTGAAAGCTTACACAACAGGGTGAAGTAATCCCAAAGCTCCTCTTCCTCGTGGCTTTTCTCTTCGGCTGAATGTGATCGTGTTTGTAACGAGTTTCCTCTGTCGGAAAACAACTTCTGCTTCCTCTTTTCAGTTACGTGAGTCAGGAAACACGTGGAACTCGCCAGAGGAGGTGCATCACTCTTCATTTGTTCACAGTACAGAAAGGATGTGACGGGAGAAGTCGAACAGATGAAGATGCAGTCGGTGTTTGTGGGCCGTGGGGCTACTTTATGAGCCGAGCATCACTGCACTTGGGCCCCTTCGCCTTCGAGCTGCCTTCATTCTTCATGGCACAGATCCAACAAGGTGCTGCAAACAATCTGCAGGTTTCTTCCTGTTGAAAGGGAGGTTTTCCTTCCCACTGTCGCCCGGTGCTCACAGAGGGTCGTTTCCTCTGTAGGTATTGTAGCCTTTACCTTACTACAGAAAGGGCCTTGAGCCGACTGTGTGGTGCTGTATAAGTAACACTCAAGTGTATGTAAGTAATACTGCAGAAACAGTAAAGTCCATAATTTGTTGGACAGTTTCAGCTTTGCCTCAGTTGACATAAATGATGCTGTGACTGTAATTACAGCCGTTTTCAGAGGCTCAGCAGCAACAAACTGGTTTCATGGTTGGATGTGAGTGGCTGAAGTCTGACCGTCCTGTTGGTGGCTGAAGCCTTCATGAAGGTGTTTTCCTTCTGTGAGCCTCCACTTTAGTCCTGTTGTGGTCTTTCGGGCCTTTTGGTGAGCCAGGCAGAGCTTTCCTTATTTTCTCTAAGACACCTGCCTGTTGGTTTGGCCGTTGTTTCGACCTGATGATGATGATGATGGAGCCCTTCTCTCCCAACAGCTACCAAGTTAAAGACTTTAATGTTGTGGCGTCTTTACTGAAAGCTGCCATGAGCGGGTTGAACAGCATCATGTGACTCGCGCTGAGTCAACAAACGAGCTGTTGACTTTATAAATCATAAACTCCTGAGATTTGAAAGCATGTTTATGGGGACCCGAGACATTCAGCATGTAAACAAGCAGATCTTATAAAATGTAACAAACTTCAGTGAAACGTGTTCACGCTGAAGAGGCAACAACTTGTATTTGTAGCCATAAAATCTGTGATAAGAACTAAAATGAATCAAAGTTTTTGTTTCCAGTTTGAAACTGCAAAAAGAAGAAGAAACGTTTTGTGAAAATGTGCCGTTTAATAAAAACCACCAACAGTGAAAAATGTCAGTTTTTATGAAGAATTAATCAAAATCTACAAACACAACGTGACTGCATCACTCAACACGTTGTTGTGCTCTGATTGTGTGACGAGTCTTAAGGCACGCCGGCTGTTTGAGGAGCTGCACACACACACACACACACACACACACACACACACACACCTGGTGACTGATTTTAACGTCTGCAGTTAAACAGAAATAATTAGACAATAAATACATCAGAAACCTGACAAAAATATACACGACAACAAATTTGATGTTTTTCATTAAAAAGTAAAAATCTTTTTGAAAAGGCACAAACTCACAGATCAACTTCTACTCTGCACTTTATTAATCATAAAGGATGTGAGCTGCAAACAAGTATAATAATATTACCCCGCTAACATCTGGTTCTGTCATCTGTAATTCAAGTGCTTTAATGTGTGTTACATGTAACAAGCTGTTTGCATGAGATCAGACTGGCAGCAAACACACTGAGGAGCTTTTATTTGTCATTCTCTCATAAAACCATGAGAAGGTTAAAGTGAGCGTGGCTTCAGGCTGCTGCTGCTGTGGGTCCGACGCACAGACCCTCAGTGTGGGTCCGACGTCACAGTCGGGCCAAAGCCAGTTTCCCAGACGTGGTTCATCCTGGTAGTGAACGCCTTTCAGAGCCTGCAGGTTGGTTAGGAAGCAGCTCACAGGGTAACTACAGGCGTTACTGCATAAGGAGCCTTTTGGAGCATCGACATTCTTTGAGCAGTCTGAGGAAGACATGTTAATAAGTGGTGCTGTATGTGCATGAACTACAGTGGAATCAAACAGTACGAGCTTACAGGTGGCACCAGTCGCCTGCAGGCTCCAGCTGACTGCTTGCAGCCTGCATCCTCATGCTGAACTGCAGGTACTGCAGCCATCAAAGCAGCTGAGCTTTAACTGTCGCTTGTTTCTGTCACGATGCTGTTGCAGAGAGCAAGCTCACATAAACAGGTAATGAGGTCATAATGGGTCCGCTGTAAAGATTTGACCACTAGAGGGCAACATTTTATTGGTTACATTAAATAAAAGCAAATAAATCAGGTTATTAATGTAAAAAAATAATAATTTATAAGCCAGCTCATGTTGACGTAGTGACATCACCTATAAAGTAGACACGAGCACAGGCTGACCACTTGTCCCTGCGCTGCAGCCTCTGACTGACAGCACAGCTCCGCCTCCGGACGCTCGTCTTCATCCGAGGATCTCAGAGCTCCTGTGATCCCGCTGCTCTGTGGTCTCCTCTGTCGGATCGCCGAAGTTCGCTTCAGTACACAAAGCTACGGATCCCAGGAACTGCTACACGTCCACGAGGCAAAGCTCTGCTTCTGTCTGAGTGGCCAGCTGTCTGTCCACACATCGGTCCATCACTGTGTCCATGCTCAGCTCCCCTCCTCCCGCCCTCCCCTTCTGCCTCTTGGCGAGGTCGCTCGCGATAGCCAGTGCTCCCCCCTTCAGGAACCTGACGAAGTTCTCGCCCACTAGCGGCCCCATGGCGTACATGCCTGGCCCATCTGCTGCAATCACCCTGTTAGTGAACGGGTCCACCTCTATCGGGTTCCTGCGGCACGAGATGGGCTCGTCGGGGTTCAGGCCGAGCGAACAGCCGTTACTGTCTAGGAAGGAGAGGTTGGGGTGGGCGCCGATCAGAACCAGAGCCTTGGAGACCTGAACCACCGTCTGCTCCCCGGTGTCCGACTCTAGAACGCACTTCCGATCAGCTCTGAACTCCACAACCCTGTGGTGCGGGAAGCTCAGGTAACCCGGGTACCGGGGCACGGCCGAGGAGGTGGAACGGTGAGGAAAGCCCCGGGTGTGGTCCTGTGATCCTGGGGGGCCTGGTTGATGCTGCTGCTGAGTCATCATCTGGTAAACCTGGAGGTCAGAGCACAGGGAGGTGAGCCAATTAACCCCCCAAAACAGACCATCAGCCAGGAAACAGGCTCTGCTCACCTTGTGGTACTCTGGGTAGAGCAGCTTGGGCAGCTGGTTGAAAATGAGCTCAGGGTCGGTGACCGAGCGTCTGAAGGCGTGGAAGACCGGGGTGCTGAGATGGTGGGTGGCGAGCACCGCGTCAGCTGCCGTGAGCCCCGCCCCCACCACCAGAACGGGGTCTGAGGACTGGTCGAGCTCGCCCCGAGTGATGGCTGCCTCCAGATCCCAGAACGAGTGGCAGACGAAGGGCAGGGACTCGCCCTCGGCGCCGAGTCTGGCCGGGATGTCGTGCGTGCCCGTCGCCAGCACCACGTTGTGGGCCAGCAGGGAGAAAGGCACCTCCTCCGAGACCGTGGAGCCATCTGGAAGCAGGTGGAGGTGGTTATATAGCACTTTATTTAAAGAGGACCTATTACACTTTTAATATTTCTATAGGAATCAAAATCTCAGGCTTCACATTCATTCATTCACCCACGTACCTCCCAGCACTTCCCCCCCTCTCCGCTGCAGTCCCGTCACCCTCCAGCAGGGCGGCGCCCCCTCCTGGCTGCTGGGCTGCCTGCGTACAGAGGTGACCAAGGTCCCACAGGCAAAGTTCTGCTCCAGGGACATCTGGGAAACGTAGTGCTGGTAGTAGGAGGCGATCTCTGCCGGCGTGGCGCGGTCGTTTCGTACGTTTCTGACGTGAACAAACAGGAGGGAGCGTTTACTCACAGCACGCAGAGGCTTACTCAGCAGGTCTGTGTTGCCATGGTGACGAATCGCTCTTTATGTAAATCAGATGCTTCCAGCTGAGCTCGGAGTGATTTGAAAAACAACCCGAAGAACGGGAACATGAACGCCTCATCGACTCACTCGGCTGCTGGAACTTTAGACCACGAGATCGTCCTCGATTCACCTTACACAGCACAGTCTGTGGTCATAGTGGTCATAGTGGGCTCACCCACTCACAGCCTGGGATCGACTCTTAATGCCCCCGGCTGTGGGGGTGTTCCTGCGATAAGCCTGTGTGAAGTTTTAATCTAAGTCTAAGAGCAGCACTGAAGCTTCACACCAGCCTGGCAGTAAACATTCATAGACACGAGTTGGTGCACAAGCCTCTGAGAAAGGAGCTTCATTACTGTGAGAGCTTCATCATGAACAGACCTGCGCTTGTCTCTCATCCAGTCCTTCAGCTTCAGTCCAGGGAGCTCCATCCAGTTAGCCAGACTCAGGGTCAGCATGGAGCCCTCCATCGCCTGCAGGCGGCACACACAGTCACTCGTTCAGCCGCGCGTGCACCTCAATGCCTCTAAATAACTTTTTCCTGTCTTTGCTAAATCCATCTACTTACATGCCAGGCTCCTCCGGGTGGCCCCTTCCCGAGGACCAGGTGAGGAACGGCACGCCGTGGCTCGTATCGCCACTCCAGGGGAGAGGTGTGGTCGAATCCAAAGTCACTGTCGGGCAGCAGCAACGAATCGAAGAGCACCGCTACGGGGTTGGATGATCGGCCCTCCAGGCCCTCGCACAGGTACTCCAAGTCCTGCAGAGGGAGGACCCGTGAGGCTGCGCTCACACCACACCAGCACCTTTACACTGAAACAAGAGGCCTTTACCTGCTCCAGCAGCGACAGGTGAGGCTGCTCCGACAGCTTGCTGTACAGCAGGGGGTTGGGATGCGACACCTCAGGCGACAGGTAAGGGGTGTGACCTGATAACAGGTAGGACAGGCAGATGCCTGAGGGGCCGTTACCTGGGGGGCAAAAATAGGTGAGGTGATGTTTGGTATCCCTGAAGGAGTTTGTGCTGGGCTTTACTAAAGTTTACTGACGAGCAGCTTTAAATGGTAAACGGACCAGTTCTTATATAGAGCTTTTCTACTCTTCAGAGCACTCAAAGCTCTTTATACAACCTGTTTACATTCACACCAGCACTTCCATGTGTAACTAAGCTAAGTGCTTATGATCTAACATTCACACACATTCACACTCCAACGCTGCGTCGGAGAGCAACTTGGGGTTCAGTATCTTGCCCAAGGATACTTAGGCATGCAGCCCG
>VOQJ01012182.1:0-11425 GCA_015052665.1 Apistogramma diplotaenia | reverse complement strand
GTACTTCGGGGAGGCAGTGGCGCTGTAGGTGGGCGCTTGCCTTGCAACCGGAAGGTTGCTGGTTCGAGTCCCCACCTGAGCGCATGCCGTCGTGTGTCCCTGGGCAAGACACTTAACCCCACATTGCCTGGTGTGAATGTGGTTGTGTGAATGGTGACGGTGGTGGTCAGAGGGGCCGTAGGCGCAAAACTGGCAGCCACGCCTCTGTCAGACTGCCCCAGGGCAGCTGTAGTTACAGTAGTAGCTCACCACCACCAATTGTGATTGTGGAGTGAAAGAATGATGCACGAAATTGTAAGCGCTTTGAGTTCTCAGAAATAAAAGCGCTATATAAGACTAATGCATTATTATTATTATTACTTTGTCATTGAGAACAAAATGGGTTCCCATTAAAAATCCTTCACTGATACCTTTGTTTCAGTGCTTTCTTTTGGAAAATTATCTTAAATTCTCTTGCAAATGATTTACAACAACCAAACACAGTTTTAAAGCGCTGATATTGAATCCTCTTTCTTGGTTCATGGCTTTTCAGAGTCTGCAGCTGGGTCAACATAAGGCGTTGGTGCGAGGTGTGGCAGAAAGATACATTTTTATTCTGTTTTTGTTAATTATAATGCTGACCTTTATTGAGAGGGCAGTTTTGCTGGGGGACCAATGATCCCAGTGAGCAACATACTTCATGATTTCTTATCTTGACCCAAAGAAATCATGCCATATTAATTTTAACGTGTGCAGAAAATTGAGATGCTCGTTGGGGTTATAAAGTTTCAATTCAACCTTCCATGTAGCTTGAGACTCTGAGGAGACGGTGCATCTCGTTAGTCTGCGTATTTTCCCCAAGTGGTGACCTCTGGAACTGAAACCATCATGGAAATACCAAAAACTGCAACTGCAACTCTTGATTCAGGTGTATAAAATCAAGCACCTGCCAACAGTCTGCCTCTGCAAACACCTGTGAAAGAAAGGGTTGCTCACTGAATAAAATAAAATGCCACCATTGTAATAAGTCAGCTAATAAAGTTTTTTCCCCTCACAGATATTCATTCAGCTTTCGGTATCATTTTTGCAAAACGGAAGCATTCAGGAAACACAGCAGCTCAATCACAAAGTGGCAGACCAAGTTACAGAGCGGGGTCATGTAAAGGTCACATGTGAGCTCCAAACTTCCTCTGGCATTACAGGTAAAGCTTACACTTCTGCTGCTTATAGGAACAGGACTGGTGTCAAAGGCAACTGTAGGCAAGATGCTGAACTGGACCTCGTCTCTGTGTCTGGGCTGTGACTGTGGATTATCTGTCAAATCATATGCTTTGCTGTGAGGTACAGGCACATCAAGTTTGTGCTTAACGAGCAAATTTTAAGTATTCCATTTCTGTATTACTTAGTTCTAATTAACATGTGTGAGTTACAACTGTACAGTTTATGA
This sequence comes from Apistogramma diplotaenia, assembly GCA_015052665.1. Lineage (NCBI taxonomy): Eukaryota > Metazoa > Chordata > Actinopteri > Cichliformes > Cichlidae > Apistogramma > Apistogramma diplotaenia. The sequence continues at coordinate 9,999 of VOQJ01012182.1, read as the reverse complement.
ATACATCTACATACATCAGCTGTTTTATCAAATATGGATTTTTTTCCTACCTCTTTTGTGCAAAATTTTAGTTTTATTGAAAGTTTTTTTGTGTGTTTCTGTATCAGGTCCTTCATATGGATAATTTGCTAGGCAACGGCAAATGTCCTATATGCCATGTAAGTGTAAGGTCTCATTTTTATGAATGAAAATAACCATTGCAATGTTATTAGGCAGCATTTTTCTGAGACTGGCTGTAACATCAAACTTACAACTTATTCCAGCCTGTATCATTAATACTTTTCAAGGCTTTCTGTTTTCCCAACAGACTTAAATAAAATCCAGCCAACAGCAGCTGACTGTAAACCTGTAAAGTCCAGACATGACATGCAACACCCCCTCATTCTCTCACCGTGCCGGCTTGACCTCTGGAGCACTAACAAAACACATGACTTCATCCTCGAAAAGTCACATTCAAACACTTATCTGATCATTAGCAACATCGACTAAATCCAGAGGGAACAATTACAGGCACGACTAAAGCACAGCCAAAGCCTCGGTCAGTAGGTGAGCTGAGACTGGAGACTACAGAAGGTGTAAAAGCACTCATAAGGGAGCCCCAGTACCTCCTGGTTCTGCTCAGTGGTGCAGGAGAGGATTTAATTTTGATTAATGCTGGCAATTAAACAGATGAAGAGAAGAGGAAGCCTAATGAATCTATCAGCCTTCAGTCCACAATGTAGAGGGGGGCCTTGAAACTGGTCCTGGTGCCTGACACTCTTAATTTGATAGCATAAATCACTCCAAGGGCTTAGATTAGGCTTTAGTCCCATTAAATCCTATTGAACACTAATGGCAAATGCAGACCTCCCCAGTTAGTGCAGCCAATGGGAGATACTAATCAGTAATAATTGCCATATGTTTACTTAACTGAGCTAAATTTATATGCAAAGAAAAACCTGTTAAAAAGCTGACAATACAAGTCATATTGCTGGAAAACACACACAGCAAATTCAGTGTGTTTAACAGAATGTCACAGGCAATAACTCAATAGTGCTTTGATTTGAAAAGCACAGGGAGCACGAAAACAGAGTCGTATCAGCCTACAGAGAGGATTAACCCTTTCCACAGGCAATCCTGATGCAATGGGAAAATATCCCCAGATGGGAATTAGTCATTGTGTTGCTCTGTGTGTTTCCATCCACTGTGTGATCTCCTCCCCAGACCTCAACTATAGATCACCACACATGGCTTAGCCAGAGGAAGCAGGATGCCAAAAGTTAGCTCAGATCCTTCTCAATCACCTCACCGGGAGCGCCTCATCCAGGTCATCAGCATAATTCAACGGTGATGTCAGCTGAGCAGCTACTAAAGTTTGAAAGAGGAGAGATACTACGGCATTAAAGCTGCATTTCCATCCAAAGTCTGCGATATCCAAGAAACCAAAAGGCTGATTTTAAAAACAATTAGACTCAACTTAGTGAATTGCTGACAGTGGTCTGGGCTTTGTCCTCATCAATCCAGGTCACTGTGGATGCTTTGAGAGTCCGTTTATTAATGTGTAATGACTTTAAACATTTATATACTGCCAGAGATCTTTAATAATAAAGCATAATATATTGTGTACTTTAAAATTTGCTTAGTAAAAAGTAACTAAAGCTTTGTGTGGTGCACAAAGTAAAACATTTTCATCCAAATTGTATTGGAGTAGAAGCAAAAGAGAAAAAAAAGCAAGCAGTATGTAGAAATATATAAAGTACAAATACTTTGAAAATGTACTTCAGTACTTGTGTAATGTTACAACCATCAGCAGTCTGCTCTCATGCAGTGGGGTCGGACACTGTAAAATCAACAAGACCCAGTTGCGTTGGTGGAGGTCATCAGCGGTGGCACACAGCTGCTCGAGGATTATACAGAAAGAAAATCATATGAGTACAGATTTCTCTGCCTTTTACGCACTAAGACTCACCTACAAAGTCTTCCAGCACAACTGGACCACTGCCTCTATCCACAGAGAAACTGCACCTCAGCCTATTTAGCTTAAGTCCCTGAGCTGAGTGACTTGTTTAAAGGAACCTCGGCAGGAGCTGTTGAGGAGAAGTACAGTAAAACTTTATTCTCTTGCCCCAACCACATTTTGCATGAAGTTCGGAGAGTCTGCTTGTTCATGCCTCCCCACTGAGCTGCATTTATTCCTATATTCCAGTTCACTATTATGACTATCTCCCCTATTAATGTGCATAACTCAACCATTATATTAGGTCTGAAAAGAGCCCTTGTGACAGGAAAATGATGTTTCCCTTAGGGGAGGTTACTTGGTGTTATGTCATTGTTTATAGTTATAAGACTTAGTAGCAATAAGAATCATGTAATGCAGAGGCTCCTCAAAAGCTGCTCTGCAAAGGTCATTCTTGTGTTGAAAGGGTAGAAGATCTCAGAGGACAGAGCGTCTTTGTGCTCAGTCCTACACCACTGACCTCCTGGTCCTGTGGTGTGCCGCAGAAATGAGTGGAAATCATATAGTATGTTTATTGTGTGCAGTGTGCCACGACGTCTCATTTCACTTCCACTGTAATTATCAATCATGCTCATACCAAAGGTTGTGTACATTAAAACTGTCAACATAGACTGATGCTGCAAATACACTGGCTGCCAATGATTTATCCCACGACAGTGTGTCCAGTGTTTTCACCCGGTTATGGTGGTGACTGAGTGGAAAAGCTGCTGAAGCAGCATTTGGGAAAGCAAATAATGCTAAACCAGTTTTCCTTTAAAACACAATTAAGGTGCATCTGCCCCTTTGGGCTATTACCCAAAGCCCTAAAGAAATCAACTGAGAGAAATCGTTTTATTGAACAAAATTACAAAATAGCAGGTTTTCGCTACCACCAATGCCTTCCAGCATCAGTAATTAAAGCTGCTAAAATCAATATTTTCATAATAACAACAGATGATTTGCTACCTGTGCCGTACAAGGACTTTCTTGTATTCATTAATTAACAGATTCATTCTCCCTGTAGGTTTAAAGTTTTGGTTCACCATCACGAGACCAAAATCCACAAACCGGCTTGGCACCAACATGCAGCAAAGAACGTTTCATTTAACAATTAAAAATAATTTACTGTTTGTTAATTAATATAAAACATGAAAAAACAATGATGGAGACCAAATCAGAGCTGACTCATATTTAATATAGTTGCTTAGCAATAGTTACTAAGTAAACAGAAACCTGTTTGCTCACATTTTAACTTAAAATTAAAATGTTTGTCACATTTTACTACTGAAATATGCTGTCAGTTTTGAATCTTTTCATACAGCCATGTAAAGAAGAATGTTTTTCACAGGACTCTAAGAAGTAAGCTTGAACAACCACCTCCATGACCAATAACTTGATTCTCTTACATCCTTGTGGGGAACTCTGGTCCACTCTTTATTTTATTCCCAAGTGTTTTTACACAGTTATCTTAAGATCCTGCCAAGATCGATTGTGGAGTCCTGGTGTGATTGGGATCATTGTCCTGTTTCATGACCCGATATCAGCCAAGCTTTAGCTGCTGGACGAATGGCCTCACATATGTCCTGTGGCTGCAAAACAAGCCCAAATGATCCCTCCTTCATTACCGCGCTTGACAGTTTGTAAGAGCTGTTTGTGCTGATATGCTGTGTTTGTGTGCTGTGCATTATGGCCAAACCTCCACTCCTACCACACCTCAGTGACCCAAACTGCCAAAATTTCTGCTTTTTCTAGAGATGACCACACTTCCTGATGATCAGATAATCAAGCGCATTTGATCAGCAGCATCTGGCTGCTTTTTACCCTCTACGTTCCTATGAAAGCAGCAACTTAGTTTCCTACAGTAGTCTATGCAGTCTTGTAAAAAACTGCATGCAATAAATAATAATGCTGTGGTGAATCTATTGGAAAGGCAGGGTTATAACGCAGTCTTCAGCAATGGCTCATTTGTATTTGACACAACATATTCATATACATTCACACAGAAGAGTTAAATTGTTATATAGTATCAGGTCCTTGGGGTTCAATTATTCTCCACTAAACACACAAGGTCATAGTCATTTGCTGCTTTTCTGTGCACCTATGTTCAGACTTGCTGTGCAGGTCCTGATGTACCATATGTCGGTCAGGGGATAATAGAGCGGGTTTTATATTAAGCCCCCTATAACTCCAGCTCTCAGTGTACAGTTGCAGTGCATACAATAAACCTGTGCAAATTTTTAATATCCCCATGCAAACTGTCACACCTCGAACCTGTTGTATTTGTGCCTGGAGAGTCATTGCACCACCTGGTCATCCTGTGGTTGGTAATGCAGCCCTGCTGTAATGGCTCCCTGCCTCTCCTCTCCACCACTTGTATTAATGCCTCCTCAGTGGCTCCCCATAGGAGCTCTGGAACGACTACGATTTATTAGTTTTCGCCCCATAAAGGGGTGAAGGGGGTGTTCAGTGTCAAAGAACTTTTCACTTTTTAAATGAACTTCTGTAGAAGCATGGTGTCTTCCCTCATTGAAACATGCATCTCTGCACTGTTTTCCCAGGTAAATGTCATTAGCTGAAACAATTTTGCAGCAGCAATAAAAAGCTTTGAGGAGGGTCGTGCTTACACACATGCTGCAGAATTTCAGCTCCATCATCAATGATGTATAACTTGGTTGAATCTGTGAATATGTCTCAGTAATTTGTTCCACGCAGCTTCAGATTTATCAGTGTGTGATAGATTGAGAGAGCCAAGCCACACGGTTTTACCATTTAAATACAATAAGAAAAGGCAGGCGGCCAAGATAGTGCTGCCTGTGCTTTGACAAGTGGAGCTAGAAACATTTGTTTTATCAGGTAAGTTACCATGTAGCCACTAAGCTTATAAATTACTTATTTTCTGGCAAGAGTTACGCACATAAAAAGTCATAGTGCTATGAATGCTAATGTGAACACTGGTAGGTGTATAATGCTGTTAACGTGTCAGCATCTGATCATTTGTAAGCAGTGTAAATAAAAACTTTTCATGCATTCTTTCTTATTAGCTCTCTTTTGACCTCTTGGGAAGTCGCTGTCATTTCTTTTTCATGAGCTAATGATGTGTGTTCAGATGTCCATGTTAACATCCACCTTTTGGACAGCAGAAGAACGAAATAATAACTATTATTACCATTTCTGACATCCAGTTGCACCTCGTAAACCATGTGAATGATCCAGGTGCTCGTAGTGCACCGGTCTTTGAACATGGATGATCAAAGCCTTGGGGACGGGCTTGAAATAAACCTGTACTGTGCCTTCATATTGTAAGCAGGACCCAAAAAGACTCATCTGCTTTATAAAAATAAAAAAGAAACCTGCACCTGCAACACAGGGATAAAGACTAGCTCAGCAGTGCTGTCTTTTGTAATGAATGGCTACTTAAAACTAGTTGGAAGGCCACAGCTCATCCAGGCATTTTTAATGAAGGTGCTGGTGTCAGGATGGTGATTTAGGCAGGGCTTTGAAAGTGAACTAGTCTTTTTAAATTTGTAGTTCCGAACTTTATTTTTTGTCTTCTTTTACCACTAAACCAGCATGCTGCTGGCCTCCATGCAGCATGAGGGATGAAAACGTTCAAGAGCCATATTCTTCAAAAATGTACAAGACAGTGAAATAATTATTTCAGAAAAGGTTGACTTCATTTATTTTTTTCTACAAACATTAAGTTTTACTTTTACTCTTTGATGTGAATCCTTAAATAGGTCTAATTTGTTGAAGCTGGTTTGACAACCTGATCCTTGAACCAAACCCTAACGTACACTACAGGTTTAGCCATTAATTATTTAAATATATAAAGGTTTTTAGAAGAAGAAGAATAGCTTTTATCGTCATCATACAAAGTACAACACCTAGAAGCTGTTTTCTAGCAACCATTAAACAAGTTAAATACAAATAGTGCGTGCTGCAGACACATCTGGTACTTACCTGGGCAACTTCTGGCACAGCAAATGTTGCATGGGCCAAACATGGACTAAAAGTCATCAGGTTCATGTAACATGGGGTATGGGAAGTGATGATTAGGTCAGATTTCTACTAGTTCAGGTGGCTGGACTCATCCTGAGTCAGCACCATTAGTCGAGGCCAGATGTGGTCAGTAGAAAAATGCAGATGTTGGTCAGCATTTGGGCAAAAGATTTCTTTCTATATGAGTATCTACTGTACAAGGCTTCAGGCAGCAAAGTGTGTGCCGCTGAACATCCCAGAAATTTAATCCAGTTTGTCAGATTTTGTAAACAACACAGAAAGTGGTTAAACAGAATGATGATGAAGAGAAGTAACAGAGCTCTGCAAAACAGTAACTAACCACAGCTAGCTCACGGTTAGCGACTTTTTGTATCAATATCATCCATCCATGCACTGCACACACAGTTACTTTGATCCATAGCAATAATCCACAGTTCTTTAGCAGTGTTGGGGTTGTTATTCAAAAATTAACAGATCACAAATTACTTGTTACTTTTTCAATTCACTACTTGTTACCTTTTGTTCGCATTACTCCATAAAATGACCTGATATGACCTGATATGCATTGTCACATAATCACATAATCTGGGAGGCACTTGTTCCACAATCAGCTGATTTCAGTTCATGTGCAAAGAACCTTTGTAACCAAGTAACATTAGAATTGTAACTACTGAATTTAGTTCAGTCACATTACTGCATTAATTTAAAAAATGTAACGTGATTACAGTAACAGGTTACTTTGACCTTACAGCCAGCAATGTTCTTTAGTTAGCCAAACTGCTCCCATCAAGCCAAATCATCATTAGTCATTGTTCGCTTAATATAAAACTGTATTCAATTATGGAGTTTTTAATTTTACCTCAGCAGTGTTGTGAATTGTAGGCTGAGACAAAAGCTATTATTATAGCTAAGATTTTATGTAAGCAAATATCAGTGTTTCAGTTCAGGTACCATAAATAATTTTATACTAAATATGTTGTTGACTGAATCTCAATAACTTTTGTTACTTCTTAACAAAAAGGTGATATTTCATGAATAAATGCAGCCAGATCTCAGTGGAACTTAAACAAGTAGTAGGAACAAGAATTTTTCTGCACTAAATTTAATATATAGATCTTAAATTTTTTTAAATAGGTTGCATCTGTAGGCTATTAGATACTCAGCTGTGCCTGGAGGGTCACAGTTAAGGGCAGAGTCGCGAATGTCAGCAGGATTTGTGTCCCTCTACTTCACATGCCAGAAGCACTCATTTAGCAAAATGGCAACATCTGTGTAGCAGTCCATTCAGAGCTAAGCAGGGCTCATAAATTACAGGTTCAGTACTGAATGTGTGACAGTGAGAATCATACGGGGCTTTGACTCCCAAATATTGCTCAGTGGGGAAAACCTTCACCTTATGCTGCTGCTGCAGCTCTATCAGTGGGGGCAGGAGACCTCAAAAGAAAACAGTAGCTGCTGACAAGGAAAACACAGGCCTATTGAGGCGCCTGGGGCTTCATAGAATACAGATTCCAGCAATGAAAATAAAACCTCCCATAAGTCCAGATCATCTAGATACACACAGACTGAAGCTTCTTGGAAGCCAACCACAACGCGATCTGGAAGAGATCTGATGGTTATAAAACCATCCAAACAATAGATTCTTTGTGAGACATCGCTGCCCACATACCACCAGCATGAAAAGAAATGAATGTGGGTTTAAGAACATATCTGTGGAACAGTGGAGTGGTTGAAAATGGAGAGGTTTTGTCTTTAAACAACAGAGGACCTGGGTCGGTTTAGTATTACTGATTGTCAAGGCTTGTACTTCATACAGTATGTGAGGCAATCAGCTCTGGAAATCTCTATCACATCAGCAGAACTCAGGTTCTTATTTTACCGTAGGGTTTATTAATAAAAATATTAAATCAAGTAACTGATACATCTATTATCTTCCAGCAATAGATGTACTTATACTGTACATTTCAGAGTAATGGGAGGGCTGGAGCCTACCACAGGGCGACACAGAGTAAATCCTGGACAGGTCACCAGTCTGTCACAGGGACAACATAGACAGACAAACACAGGCAGAACATGCAAACCTGACACAGAAAGGCCCCAGCCAGGTAATGGATTCAACCACAGCTCCAGCATGCTGACCAATAACTGAAATATGGCAAAAACCACAGAAATTGATAGTTCCCTTCAGAAGGCTTTAGTATGAGGGGCTGTTAGGGACATTATGACTGAGAGGCTCTCACATAAACAAGTGAATCATCTCACACACACAAAACTAAAACACTATCACACACACTACTGAAACGCTTTCTGTTCCCACGATGTGCATTTTAATTTGTAGACCTCTGAAACAGAGAGGCTCCTCTCCCTTGTTTTATGTATGACAGAGTTCTTATTCTTGTTGATTCATGTTTGCACACCCCATGTCACATGAGCATCACTGATGTGAATGATTTACTCCTGCAGCCAGTTTAAGTACCCACTCATTCCAGTGGTCACATATTTGACTTGGTTCTTTCTGCTGTACAGAGAACTTGAATACACCGAGTGTATTTATTTCTGAATTCAGCCCCCTCATCGCATCACAGTCACCCCATCTTGCATCATTGCTGCTGACTCTGCAAATAAATTTAGTGATGCTTCTAACAGAACCTTCTCTGTGGCCGTAACTGATTCTTGCTCGTCTGTTGCTCATTTTAATTGCAGTATTCTTTGTGGCTCTAAACCTTGGCCCACCTTCCTTTTCCGTATGAATGCTTCCTCTCAGCCATATCATTTATAGCCATAATATCACCCACTGCACCTATGCAGATGGCCCCACGTCGTAGGTCCCGCTTCTTTTAGACAACCCCAGTGCTAACAATCTATTCACCTAAGCAACATCACATGCTGGCCTTCTAAAAAATTGTCTCAAAAACCTCCACAGGCCTAGCCTATAATAAGCTAGGTTCACTGACCAAAGAATTCACTAATTTCATCACAGTTCATTATTACAGATTGCATGCAATTACCAATTTGACACAATTCAGTCCCAAACTGATGGCAGACTGATTTCCTCTTATTGTTAATTTGCTGACATGATGAAGCACCAAAGTCTCTTTGAAGATGGAAACTGGCTGAGTGCTTGGAGACCTGGTCCCCATCTTCAAAGCAATGTCACGCAGAAAGATCACAGGTTTATTGCACAAGCTTGCAGTTATTCTGGTCGTAATGTTGTTTCTCTAGTGTGAGTGTAGCCCAGCATGCCTGTCTTTGGGACGTCCCCAGAGAAAACCCAGACAAATAGAGAACATGCAAACTGCACACACAGAGGTCCCAGCCAGCTGGTGGATTCAAAGCCAGGACTTTCTTACTGTAATGCAACTGTGCGCCACAATAAATAAAACTGACATTTTTGATTGAAATGTTTAACTCTGAACTCTTAGCATTGTTCCTTTATCTTTAAACTACCAACACCTGCACCAAAGAATCAAATGTGGCTAAAAGTTACTTTTGTTTCTTACGATCATTGTTAGGATTCATATTTCCAATGTAATATATTATGTCGTGCCTGACTCAAACTAATAGAGCAAAGCCTGCAAGCTAGTTCCAGAAGATAACTTAAGCTGCAATGTGTCATACACATACACCCTCACATACCAAACACACGCTCTTAATTTGGTGGTGTTAGGTATTTTTTAATTTGTAACTGCTGAAACCTTTATGATGATTCATGTCATTTATGATCCTATATATTTGGTGTTAATCAGTCTCACATAATCAACCAAGAACAGTTTCTTCAGGCTGTAGTGACTGCTTGTTTCAGGTCACTGTCAAGGTCACTGTGTGACTCCCTGATGCCTGGCTCCACTGTTGCTACAAGATAGCTGTTTCATGAGAAGAACTTGATAAGCATCTGACTGTCTGCGTTTTGCCTGTTTTATCTTTTTCTGCCTTTGAATAAAAGAGCTGCGCTGTGTAGTCGAGGTGTGTCAATACGTGCTGAACTCTCACTGAGACGTCTCACCACGGATTGCACCCTCTCATGA
>VOQJ01012181.1:28701-69381 GCA_015052665.1 Apistogramma diplotaenia | reverse complement strand
AGACATGGTAAAGGGAAATGAAGGTGTTCGGTACAAGAGGAGTGGTTCAAGAAACACTATTAGTTACATTCTTGAGTTTACAATCTCATTTTCATCACACCTCATACCTGTAAAATATACCTCTTGATTATAAGCTACAGTACAGCAATTTATTTTAAGAGAAAAAAGTCTGGAGGAAATGTGATGGTCACACCTGCTGCTCTGGGTCTTGATTGAATGACGCCTCCGGCTAAGTCAAAGGTGGTTTATGCATCTCGATGAGCCACTGCAGGCAAGTAATGAGGTTTGTGTTGGTCTGATCATTTTTAAGTGGGTTGCAAGGAAAAACGTGGGAATTCCGAGAAGTGAATGCTCTCTTCAGATTACTATGGGACAATAATGATCTTCTAAATATGAACAGTGCAGTATATATGTGTATATACAGTGCTTAACAAATTTAGTAGGTAATAAAAAGAACGCAAATATTTTTGAAATCTGTCAGAAACGTATTTTTTAAAAAAAACGATTGTTTTTACTATTCAAATAACAAACTGAATTCATGTTTTCTAAACACACGTGTGTGTGTGCGCACACACACACACACACACACACACACACACACACACACACACACACACACACACACACACACTGAACTTCTCTGAGAAGCCACAACATTCAATCACTAAAGTAAGTGTTTTTGTTCAGGACTGCAAATAAACTCCTGCAATTTAACATTTTAATTTAAAAAGAAAAATAATTTCTTTGCTTTACTATTTTTTTTCTACTTTTTGGAAAACAATAAAATTTAAAATAACAACAATAATTTTGTTTTAGAATTAACAATATAATTTCGATTAAAATGCTGGTGCATATGGCTGGATCAACCATTACAGACCAGTTAAAAATGGGATTTTGGTGATTACCAGTACTGTTCATTTAGGGCAGCTATGCTGTTAACCTCACGCTGAGTGCAGAACTGTGAGAAAATAAACACTAAAATGCCAATAAAACAACACGAAGGTGTGACGAGTGCCCACTGAACCCGCCACTAACCAGACAGTTAGCTCACTGTTGACACCTTTGGGAAATTAAGTGAAGTGAGGCATCTCGCTCTGTGTTGACTCTCCAGCTGCACTCAGGTGGGCATGTCTGACGACAACAAGCCCCTCCCCCCGATGATTCACAGGACACCTCTCTTCCTTATTTGTGCTCATACCTGGGGCGTCAGGCGCAGCGGTTGCCAGGTGTGTGGAGATCGTCTGGAGCTCGTCTAACGTTATGTCATGACTGAAGAAGTCTACCTTTTCCCTCCGTGTCAGTCAAAATGATGATTCATAAGGCTGCCGAGATCACAGAATGGTGAGTTAATGCCAGAACTCTCTATGAGCTCTTTACTCAACTTTATTTGTTTTATTTTTGAATTTTTCTGCATCTTCCTGATGCATTTTGTTCGTGTCATTCTTTGGATAAAGGATTCTGGGTGTTGTGTGCAGGTCTGCAGAAGATGAAAACCTAAATGTGCAATGTAATGCAGTAATGTACATTGATCAGGTTTACCCTGACTGAGTGAGAGTGTAAGGGAAGTGTAGTCACATGATGCAATTTTTTTTAAATATAATGGATTTTTATATATATTATTTTGTCCACCTTAAAAAAAGGTCCAAAATCTGATAGTAACGTCTTAAAGAGAAATCAATATCAGTACATATAATCCCCATATGTTCACAGCAGTTTATATCCTGTATCAGTTAACAGAAAATATATTCAGTGCATGTTTATACGTAGAGGTAGAAACTGTTGTCTGTGCTGTTGTGTGTGACCCTCGTAATTCTTTCTCAGCATGTGTGTTGCCAGTAGTCCTTACATTTTTGTAAGTCTACATACAATACAATAATACCCTTTCTCATTTAAGTTTATTAAACTTTGGATTTTTGTATTTACTTCATTAAAAGAATATTAAAATATATATTATAGTACATTTAAGATAGGTTTACCCCCTGACTGATTGCTTAGTCTGAGTGCTTTGGTATAATATTATGATATTTAGCTTTGGGCTTTTATTTTGGCATGTACGAAATTGAGACATAAGCCAGACCCAGCTCCTGCCTTGCTCAACTGAGCAATCCTGTTAAAACTTGTCAGAGCAGGTGTCATGGGAGTAAAAAGTGCCTGTTGTCTCTGTGTTTGCTGAGCAAAACAGTAAAGAAAGGGTTAAAAAAAAACAGTAAAAGATGATTTCTTGTGCTTCCTGCGGTGACCGACTGCATCGGGCATTTAAAGGTTGTTACGCAGCAGAAAACGACTCTGGTGTCTGAACTCACGCAGAGCCGAGCGTCAGTAAATTTCCAGAGAGTGTAATAAAGCAGCGCGGCATCTTGAAGCAGAGTGTGCTGTCACTCGGCTTCGTTTGGAAAACTTCACCATGCATTTCCAACATCATCGCCCGGACTTTGTTTGTATAATCTTTATCTAGGCCTTTCTCTCAGAAATAAGGAAGTACATAAGCATAGTCCAAAGTGCATGTTGGTGAGTTAGACGAGTTAAAAAAAACACCAACACACAAACAAAAATGTGTTTATCTCCAGCTTTGTGTATCTACGAGTAAACAGTTCTCATTCTGAACAGACAATTCAAAATTTGTTTGACAAACAAACAAACAAACAAACAAACAAACAAACAAACAGTTGTCTGGAGATTTCCATGAATCCAGTATAGCTCCACACTTTTGTTTTGCTTGTTTACTTATTATACTCATATTATTGCTGAATTCCCTGATGACTAACTGACGATGCTGCCAGACAATATTAACAGTTAATTGAAACTTTAAAGCAGCGTGTGAGAGTCACTGCTGGTCTGTGTGTGTCAATGAAAAACTGGTATTATTGCTTGTGTTTGCTGTTTGCCCACCATATCTGTTTGTTTTAGGTAACAACAAGACGCGTGCTGCCTCCAGCTCAGATTACATCATTGCCACCTGCTTGTGATGTCACTTCCATGCCACAGAGTGTGACGGCTTGCGCCAGGATGGTGGAAGGTCTCAGGCTGTTTCTGCTGCTGCTGACTTTAGCTGCAGAATGCAACTGTAAGTTAAATAAAATTCGTATTTAGTTCAAAGGTTCGGTTTTCCAAGTCTTTGTTGAACCCTTTGAATCACATCTTGGCTAAAATCCTCTGCAGTGGTGCACGGAGGTAAAAAAAACTGGGTCATGGTCCAAATACTCATATTTTTCAGTGCCCGCTACGTTTAAAATTATATTTTAAAATTCAAAAGCGGCACCTTTTTTCAAGAAAACCTTTTCTCTAATGAAGCATTAAAAAGTCAATGAACAAAATAAAATAAAATCGCATTTGATATCAGTGTTTTCATTTCCGTGGGCATGTTGGATCCAGCAGCCGGACATTTCTGGACTCCTGCTGCAGAGCAGTGGGACTTTCACCCTCACCTCGGCCCTTCTTTTGAGCAAGATGCTCCTTTGTTGTGCCTCCTCTCCCAGACATTTGAGAGCATTTATCAGCATGGAAGCTGTGATTGCAACTCCAACAACCCCCTGCTCCGCTCATAAGCACACAGCTGACCGCTCTCGGTAATTTTCCGTTTTCCTGTTCCCACAGAGCACTCACGGCAGAGGTGGTCACTGTGATCTCTTGTGGGAATGTTGTGCTTCCTTCCGAGTGACAGGAGTGATCAACCCCTCCAACTGCCACTTTGAGCCACACCTCCCCCATTCTTGACAAACAGGATCAGCTACTGTGACATTATCGGCTGCTTCTGTTTGCTTCCCGCCTTGTTGCTTTCAGCTGGGTTATGCAGGACCCTTGTATCCAACCTGTGTCACTGCTGCCTTCTGGAAAACATGTGGCAAGCTTCAAACCGGTAGCCCATCTCTAGGCGTCCCACACCAGCTTGATAATGATGTACACTCTTGCTTGAGGGTGTACATCTTTACTTAAAAGTGCTTTGCCCCTTGCTGATCTGACATCATCAAACAAACATTAATATTTTCTACAAAGGTAATCCAAGTAGATACAAAATGTCCTTTTTAAATTATTATTTTATTTAACAAACTCATTTTAGCCTATGCACCAAATGGGAGTGGCCCTCCAATTTCATTGTACAGCTGTATAATGACAATAAAGGCTATTCTATTCTATTCTATTCTTTGTTTGTTGGGATTTTTTGTTGTTTTTTTAATTGAGGGGAAAAGCTACCCAAACCTACCTGACCCTGTGTGAAAAAGGAACCGCCCCCTAAACCTACCATTTACTTTACTCTGGCAGTAATTAGACCTGATTAGTGAAATTTAACTCAGCTTTCTAAAAAAAAAGTGTTTAACTCTGTAAAGCCTGCAAAGATGACTGTAAAAAATTCTAATAATTATTCATTAATAAATAAATAACAAGAGAAATATTAATTTGCATATATGAGCTTTACTTTTTTTAAATAATATTTGCTGCATCCAGCATTTTATTTTAGTTTACTTTAACAGTTAATTGATTAAAATGTTTTGTGCAATTTATTTAGGTGTTTTGGGGGAAATCAAACTTGGCATTAAAGGGCTAATTACAGTTCATGATTTAACGATGGGGGGGTTCGTTTTTCACACAGGGGCAGGGAGGATTGGATAATTTTTTTCTTTAATAAAAGAAATCGTGTTTTAAAAACGGCATTCTGTATTTACTCAGGTTATCTTTGTCCAGCACTACATTTTTAATTATGTGAAAATTTCAGATCAAACATGAAGAAGATCTGTAGAGATTTAGTGATTTGATTTTGAGGTGATGTCGGACAAATTCAAGGGTCACAGCAGACTTCATGATAATTTTCAATAATAATGTTCGGTAATGTTTTCTCTCATTGTTACTAAAAAGTAGAGTCGACACTGATTCATTAGTGAGCTGCAAACGGCTGCTTGTCTCAAAGGATCGTCTGCTGTGTTTTACCTCAGCTCAGCTCAGCCTGTGCCACTCGCTATAAAGTCTCTCACTGAAGTATCATCAGTGTGTGCAAAAGAAACTCTTTAGTGTTAGCATGAACACAAACAGGTTAATCCAGCATCCTCTGTGTATTAACCTGCATATCACAAATGAACATGATGGAATATAAATGTTGAAATGAGAAAGTGTTTACTGCTTAAATTACAAGTGAAACTAAGATGAGTTGTTTAAAACAAAGGAATGTTGGCTCTTTGTGTCTTTCCAAACAACTGCACCAAGTTTTTTTATTATACTGGTTATTGGAAGCTGATGTGTGTTTGTCACCTGTGTTGCCAGGCACATCTCCACCAGGAAAACCAGTCCTGCTTGGCTGCAGGTCCCCCGAGAAGGAGACGTTTTTCTGCTGGTGGAAGCCAGGCTCCGATGGAGGGCTGCCGACTGTGCATCGTCTTTTCTACGAGAGAGACGAGTCAGTCCGACCTTTTCTTGTTATTTTACACAGTAGAGATTGTGGGTCCTCAGCTGGAATGAAACTGGGCTTTTAAACATAGCATATTGTATTTCTATTAACCCCACGCCCCCAGATAGCCCATTAAGTTTCAGATTCTTTATCCCACACTGGAAACTAGTAAATGTTCTGTGTTTTAGTTGTGCGCGGCTCTACAAGCAACCAAGTGGAAAACTAATTGATCTCTTTTCACACCCTGGTGCCCTTGTGAGCTGAGGGCCACAATCGGTTGATGTGTCAGTGCACCAGCGAGCACGTGGCTCACCCATGTGACCTTCATTTCTCTGGGCTTGAGGGCAAAAGGCCAGTACCAGCATTTCAAGACGCTTCGCAAAGAGAAATGCCACAAAACTGAGACGTGATTCCTCAGAAGATGCAACCCAAAGATGCAACCATGAAGCCCTGACGATATTTTCAAAATACATTTACACACATTCTGTGCTCAGACGTAATTACATGTAACTACAGTCGGCTCATGTTATCATTTAGATAAATAAAAAGAACATTAAGCGATAGTGTTACTTTTTTATTTAAATTTCTTTCATTAATTAAGCATCACCACATAACCTAACACGCATGTTGGGTTAATTGGTGATTGCATGTGAGATGCACAAATTGTCCTGGGATATGAAAAAGAAAATGCATTACATTCATAAAACTAACAAAAAAAAAACTAATGATTAATTTCTCAAAAGATTAAATTGAAGTCACATTGCAGTGGTCAGTGATGAAGCCATAAAAATCAGTCATGCTTGTTTATTGCTAGCATGTATTTTCTGCACCTGCTTTGAAGATACGTATGAAAGCAAACTGCTCCGAGCAGTGTTCGGCCCGATCCTGGTTAATAAAATTCCTGTTTTGTCTACGTGCAGTTTGGAGGGAGCGCGCCAGTGTCCCGACTACCACACAGCTGGAAGTAACTCCTGCTTCTTTAACAAGACCTACACCTCCATCTGGGTCGACTACACTGTGACCGTGGTGGCCTCCAATGCCCTCGGGAACACGTCTTCAGAGGCCCGTAGAATTGATGTGATGAACATTGGTACGTCCCAAAGAATTTCCATGAAATGCTTGAATCTAATTTAAGGAGAGTTTTGATTGTTGGTGAGTCCTACGCAGAAACCCCTTAAATTTAATATCAATGAAGCAATCTTACTAAAGTTTTTTTTAATTAATTTTCTTTATCTGGGTTGTCAAAATTATTTAGAATATGATTCTTTAGGCTTCTGGCCAATCACTGGGCTGATTACAGCCCACAAATGATGTTGACCTTGAAGTCCACGGACTGTTATTATTTTATGACAGTGAAACGAGTGGCTATAATTAGGATTTTCTGGCAATGATTAACTGTCATTTTAAAGGCAATCACTCAGAATTAAAAACTTTAGCATCGTTAGCAACAATAGCTCTGCTCACATTGAGACATATTTGTGTCGGAACAACAGTAACACAAAAATCTGTGTGGACCGAGCTAATGATTGGCACGGTTTTATTGGCCGGGCTGCCTCCTTGGTGAGGAGTGGAAAAGTACTGAGCGACAGATACGAGCCGCAAATGAAAACCTGAACAGAATGAGGTGGAACTGGTTTGTGAGCAGAGGGAAACTTCTGCGCGGCCCAGCGTCAAATTTCACATCTTTTGTTGGGGTTGTGCAGGCGGAGTTGTGTGTGAGTCCCGTCCTGTGAGCAAACAGGAACTCTGCTGCAGTAGTTGTAGAGTTTCTTGGTCTCTGAAGACACATGTTACAAGCCCACATGCATTTGACTAAGCACAGATCAACATGGTGGTTTTGACCTGAGTGACTGCAAACCTCAGTGGAGGCGTGGCCATGGGAACGGCAGTGCTGGCTGCTGGTTGGTTGGTTAACCAGGTGTAGGTTTCATTCAAGTTTTGGGGGTTTTTGCACTAGTTTTTAAAATTTCTGTATCAGTTTATGAAAGACATTTCCTCATTGTGTCTCCATTTAGCAATTCAGCATACGCTGGACCGTACATCAGTGCTGCTGAGTCAGCATCAGCGTACACGTTTACTCTTCTATCTTCTTTAGTGTTTCTGGCCAATAAAAGCTACTTTGTGTTGTTTTGGAGGAAAGAAACATGCCTGAATGTGCACGTGGCACAGGGATTCTAATAGTTCAGATGTGTGTGTTTTCTTGTGTCACACATTTACTTGACAAATCCAAGGAAACATGTCAGTTTTCTTTGGGCCCACTTGCTCCAGCCCCCCTTTATTAGCCATTACTATCTGATTGTGTGCTCCTATGATGCGGCACTTGTTCTATGGCACAGTTCTTACTCATGCAGAGTAGGTTGCAGCTGTATTGCAGTGGCATTTCTTAACAAGCTACATTTTGTCCTATTTTCATCTGCAGAGGCTGCAGCTTGGTTTGATTTTGCCTTTAATGCTAATTAGGAAACGCTGACTTGCTAATATACTGAACTAAGGTGGTAAAAGTACCTGATGAACATTGTCGTGTTTTGTGTGTCTGTCTGTTGATGAACAGTGAAGCCCTATGCTCCTGAAAATGTTACAGTGGTGGTCAACACAAAGGACAGTCCACACCTCTCAATCCGATGGCGTCGGCCCTCCAACACAGACACCAGGTCAGGCTGGGTCACCGTGGAGTATCAACTGAGAGTCAAGCAAGAAAACAGCAAAAACTGGAAGGTGTGTGGTAAAAACTGAAGTCCTGACTGAGCGGCTCTGATATTTGTTGAATGCTTTTCTTTGGTAAGAGCTCGAACTGTACTTGCCCAGTAATGTAACATTCACGCTTTAAATACATGCTTTTAAAAAATGATGTCTTTATGGTGAAAAGTTTGATGTATTTTCTTATAAATTATAAAACAAAAGTCTTTTTTCGTTTCAATTTAAAATGTTTTTGTAAAGATGAGCTACAGTCATGTCAAAATGAAAGCACATCCTCTTTAAATTCTCAAGTTTAACGAATCATCTGCTCCATACCAGGTCTGAATGTTATTTAAATATAACCTCAAATGAACTACAAATCATGACATATTGCACTGCCATTATTTATTGAACAAAAAAAAGCCAAAATGCAAAATCAGCGCGTGTAAAAACTAAGCACAGCCTTACTGCTTCCACAGGAATTCATAGCATAAGTAGCAGCCAGGTGCACTCGATTAATCGATCATCAGTAAGTGGGAGCACCTCTAAACATCTGAAGTCAGGGCAGTTTTAAATGCGAGTTAACGCAACACCAAGGAGGAACAAATTCACCAATGATCTTAACAATCCAGCAGTCTGGGAACAGTTAAGAGGACATTTCCAAAGAATACGAAGTTCATCAGTTCAGACGTTCGAGCAAATTAAATTTCAGACGATGCAATCCTCAGAGAAACTGCAAAAAAAAAAAAAAGTCCAAGAGCTATGTTGATGCTCATGACAACATTCATATGGAGATGCCAAAAGAAAGTCTCAGAAGAAAAAGCATGGCAGCATGGTTGAGGTTTGCAAAGCTACATCAGAACAAACCACAAGATCTCTGCAACAAAACCGGACCAGACTGTGGTGGAGATGTTTGGCCATAATGCACCATATTTAGTCAAAACAAAACACATCGCATCATCACAAACACTTCACACCAGCTTCCAAGCCCAGTGGTGGAGGTCTGATGATTTGAGCTTGTTGTGCAGACACAGTCACTGAGACGACCATGAACTCCTCCGTGTGAAATTATTCTAGAGTGAGAGTGAGCCCGGCTAACGTTTGGCCCAGGTTTGGTCATGCAACAAGACGACGATCCCAACAGCAAATCTGCAGCAGAACGGCAGAAAAGAATCAAGGTGTTGCAATTGTCCAAAGTCCAGACCTCAACTTCATTTAAATGCTGTGCTAAGAAACTGTATGTAAATGAGCGCCTGCAAACCTCAATGAACACAGTATTATGGTTTCCTATTAGCGCTTCTATCCTAGCACAGAAGCCCTCACAGCAAAGGCCATTTGGTCCATAATGAATTATAAGTTCAGAATATTTTGTTTTTCTTCATTAATGAATCCATGTTGTTGCACTGAGAGAGAAATCAGACTCGGGTATGAACCAAAGCAGCTCAAACGGGAAATAATTAAACAACCTTCTACTGTCGAGAATAAAGTTGTAGTGTAACTGGTCACACAAGATTAATCAGTCAATCAGTACACTGCAGTTTAACCGCAAGTATCTGATGTTTATGGTTAAATGGCTTCATTTCAGGGTAAACAAATGTATTTCGACCCGTTTGGTCCAAAGGTGATCTTAACAATAGTAAGCTGTGAGTTGGTTTTTTTCTTCCCTCTTTCTTTTTAGAATTACACATCAGGCACACAAACACATTTCACCATTTACAGCATCGACCACGGGGTGGTGTACACAGTTCAAGTGCGCTGTGCACTCGACCACGGCGCCTGGAGCGAGTGGAGCAACGCCACCTCTGTCAAAGTCCCCAACTGTAAGTCCAGAAGCCCTTTACTGCTTCTTTACAACGTGGTGCTGACGGTTAAAGATTAATGAAAAACGCCTCTTCTGTATTCAGTTCCTAACAGTAACAATTCCTTTTGGATTATGGTCTTCGGCCTTTCTGCAATTCCGTTTTCAGCAGCAGTGTTCATCCTGGTCATGAAGAGGAAAAAGTATGTATCTGATTCACCATATAAGCAGTTTTACAGGAAGTCAGGATGTGACGACCTAATTCATGACTGTCTTACTTGCACCTCAGTGTGAAGCAGTGCTTTCTGCCCCCTGTCCCTGGTCCAAAGATAAGAGGAGTTGATGTTCAGCTTCTCAAGGTAAGTGGCGCTGCATTGTGCCTCGAGAATATGCAACACATACTGTAGTCGAGGCCTCGATAACAGTGTACTGAATTAACCTTTGCAGAGCGGCCGATCGGAGGATGTCATCAATGCCATGTTTGTGAACCAGAAGTTTCCTGCTATGATGCCCTGGATGGAGCAGCAAGAGCAGTACCTGATTGTGTCTGACAAAGACACCTCGTCTTTGCCAGCGGAAAGGAAGAAAATGCTCATTATTCCAGCCGCCTTAATGTACGACTCAGAAATCCCAATGAAGGAGCCGAGCGAAGTGGATCAGCTTGCAAAAGGCAGTGAAGTTGCTTCAGAGGAGAGTTCGTCCAGCACAGAGCAATCGCAGCTGCTTGCTGAGTGCCCGAGCGCAAGCCTTCTGAATGCCGAGGAGGCAAATCAGCACAAAGATGTCGCTGTAAAGACCATCCAACCCTTTGGAAACGGTGGCTATGTGGATATTCCAAGGCCTGAGAACGTGGAGGAGGCGAACTACAGCAGAGTGAACGAGGTGCACAGTGATGATGTTTTTATCACGAAGGCAGAAAACGTCCCCCTCGCGCTGGACATTCGGGGACAAGAAGGGGGCATGCCCGAGGACTACAGCAGGGTGAAAGACGTGAACAGTGAAAACACGGTTTTCCTGGAGAAACACTGTGACTCTTCCGTTAAGGGAAAAGGCTACATAGACTGGGTCACTCAGAACTCAAAACATCCTCACGTGACAGAGCCCAGTGAAGGGGGCGCAGAACGAGGTAGCTGTGAATATGTAGATACTGTCCCTCAACCAGCCTTAATCTGAAGCTTTTTGTTATATAAAATGCTATTATAAGATGAAAACATTCATCATTATTTACTGCTGAACTAAAGGATGAAGTTGGCAATATTCTACATTGTTGCTGTTTTGCTGGATGTACAGTCTCGGGTCCGGAGTGGAATTTTTTGGCTTGCTGTTAAACCTGTGGCAGATACTCAAAGCCTCAGGCTGCTTGTAGCTACTTAAAGCTACCCGAGTATAAAGCAAAGTACTCTTGCAGCAACAGCAGGTCAAAGTGCATCTTTACTCAGCACAGCAACTTGACACATGCTCATTAGGTTTGCACGTTTCATCCAGACATCAGGGAGATGGCATTTTTGGTTTTGAGTGACAGCTAGTGAATGGATTGTAATGAATTTTTCTGCAGATATTAAAATCTTGAAATGATAAACACTAATAGCTTTGATGGTCCTCTGACTTTTCAACCAATTTTTGATTTTAATACTGTAGCTCACCACTGAATACCTGCTAAACGAACCAAATCCTCTCAGCCTCTGATGATATTTAATAGTTCAAAGCTCAAAGCATGATGCATTTCAAATGCAGAATTGCTTTAAAGTCATCTCTTGTATTATATTATTTATATCAAGCTTTCAAAACACTACCAGTAGTATGAATGCTTCGTTTATTGTGCTTTTTGACAGGTGGGAAGTACCAGAGTGCAAATACTTTGTTACTGTACTTAAGTAAAGTTTTCAGGTATCTGTAGTTGAGTATTTATTTCTCTACTTTTTACTTTTACTCCCTATATTTTTACACAAATATCGGCAATTTCTACTTCTTACATTTTCAAAACAAGCTCATTACTTTAGGCTCCTGCAAAGCTCGCTCGGAGACCGGAAAGAGCGAGAGGAAGTTGCGCTTTAGAGGCGGGACTGGTGATTAAAATGAGTGACAGCAAATGTAAAGCACAAAAAGTTCGTCACACAATGCGTCTGCTAGCTCAAAGAGCAGCTGCTGTACTTACAGGGAGAGAAAAGCAAGAGCAGAGATGAACAAAGAGCTACTTTTACTTTCTTACATTTCAGAGACTTTTTTTTTACTTTTACTTTAGTAAAGAAGTTGAACCAGTACTTCAACCTTTACCAGAGTAATGTTTAACACAAGTGCTTGTACTTAAGTACAGAATGTCAGTACTTCTGCCACCTGTTTGTTGATATAAAGAAAAAAATCACCTAAGTTTAATCATTTAATATTTGTTGGCAAAGAAATGGTTCCTCGATGGCTTTGCAGGGTTGTGTGTGTGTGTCATTAAATACCAACTTCAGCACAAATGTTTTAAAGTGGTAGCATATTATACTGTAATTAAATTTTATTTGAGCCAAATTACAACATTAAACAGACTGCACATGAACCTGTCAGGAGTCTAATCAACTGAAAAGATATTGTATGGTTAAAAAATGCTGCAGAATTAAAGCATTTCCATGTTTTACTGGTGCAAAACTATCATTTGATTTTTTTTAAAGTATTTTTGTAATGTAATGCAGTAACATATGAGTAATAACTAATATAAGTCATGAAGCATTGCATGTGTAAAATGGCCATGCAACCAATTACATCAATTACAGCAGCAGCTGTATTAACACAGATGACATAATAAAAAGTGGAAAAATCACTTTCCTGCTGCGTGGATCTGAAATGCTCTGTGAAGTCTGAAGAGGCGTTTTCCTGCCTCAAGTCTGGGCTTGAGGACGCACTCGCATTGTTTTCATATCTGCTTCATGTATGAACTAGCTTATGCTTATCTCTTTTTTTTAACCAAAGCCAAGCAGGTTAGCCTCTGAGCTAATAAATGTTTGTTTTTACCCATAAACTTAGTTGTTCAAATAACCTTTTATTATCTACTGATAATTAAAGTTGATTTGAGGTTAGATTTCATCTTCTCTGTAATATTGGGGGTGTCTCAAGGAAGTGTACTCGAGCCTCTACTCTTGTGCATTCGCTTTTTAATTATAAAAATGACACATTTGTATTTTCCTTTCAAATTTTAAAACTGCTCACATATATACATACAAAAATACTATCATCACCCTCATTAAAAAATCACTTCGGCCATTATTTTCAGAGGGTGACGATATGCAGCTCCATTGTTCTTGGGAATGCATCTCATCTATATTTAAGGATTTTAAAGAGCTGAATTAAAAAATATCAAGCATCTGGACAGTGTGAATGTAGCCTATCAACATCATTAGAGCTCACTAAATATTTATCATCTATACAACTATGAGAAATTTAAAAATGCATGTTTACAGCCACTTTTTCAGCTCTAAATGCACCAATGAATGAGTTGAGTTTTTGCACTAAGTTGTTGTTTACCTTCCTAAGTTTAATATGAACAGTTCATTTTCTTCCTGGTGGAGTTGAAATGAAAATAGACAATTTTACACAACACTAATTTTACACAGGTATTACGTAACAATGTTTCCTCACAATAAAATCATGTGTGACCCCTGGAACAACACAATGAATTCTGTTTCAGGTCAAAATGTCTATTTTTGCATTTTTCCAAAACATGAATCCGAAACCACAAACCAGTATCGTATCAGACTGACCTCCTTTGAAGCTTTCTCCACACTAAGCATTTCCAATAATTATTTAAACCACATAAGACATCACATATACTTTCCATCAACTAAAAATAGCTCAGCAGCCCTCCCTCCTTTAATATTTATTGCTGCGATTGTCACCAAGCACTTCAGATTCTTTAGTTTCTCCTAAGTTAAGACCTATCAGCTGTTTCTTTACTTATTTATGAGTAGCTCCTGTTTTGGGGTGTTTTTAAGTAATTCTCAATAAAATATAAAAAATCGGCTTCACTTTTACCTAAAACCTAAAACTCTGTGTAATGCATCCGAGTGCTTTAATGTGTGAGTCAGTGCATTTTGACTTTGTGAACTGGTGTGAAATATCACGTGATTTATGCTACAGCTGATCACCCTTTGCAAACCCGCCAAAAACCGAACCGAATGTGCAGAAAAGATTTGTATTTGTGGGGGAGAATATGAAAACAAACGTTTCTGCACAAACTGCTTAACAGTCGTGCCGATTCCAGGCCGTGTGAAAGTCCCAAAAGTATACAGTATATGTTACTGAAAGATTTGACTGTGCCGTGTGCACTTGTGTGTATCTTCTAGTATAAACTGCTTTGTGTTGATTTCTTTTGTATACTACGAAGATCAATATGCAGTATATGCTCTCAAAAATTTATTAGGAACATTATTTTGAGGCGACACAAAGACTGGTAAAATGGTCTTGTTTACAAAGGGTGACGACGGTTTATTCAAATGTGTCATCTTCTCACGTTTCATTTCAAATGTCAGAAACTTTAAACTGAAGAAAAACCTAAATGCAACATAATGGCTACAATATGTAGTGTCAAATCATAACAGAATTTGTAAGGACTGCGTAATGCACACTGAGCCTCTCGACATCCTCCACGCAGCACCAAAAAGCTGCTGATAATTCATATTCTGGGATCTCTTCAAGTTCAGCCCTGTGAGGTCGGTGAATAACCTCACTTAAGAAATCACGATTCATTCGAAAAAAATAACAACATATTTCTGACAAAGTCCCCGAAGGCCCCGGGGCCCGGCTCGCAGCAGCCTGACGCGGCTCTTTTTCTGCAAGTACGACGAGAACGAACGGGGTCGACTTTTCAGGCACGAAACGCCTCACAGCTGTTAACTGTCTTCATCATCAACGCTTTCGGTACATTCATCGTCCAGGTGCATGGAGTGCAGCTGCTCCTCGAAGTTCAGTAATGTGTAGTTGTAGTTCTTCTCCAACATTTGCTTCCAGATTTTTACTGAAAAATGAGACAACATACAAGATGAAATTGGTTAAAAAGTTACTGCGTCATTAGTCTTATCCAGCCTCTGTACGTTCTGTAGAATGAGATTAGAGGCACTCTGTTCTTAGTGGCTAAACTGAATTACTTTGGTAAAGATTACTTACTGTATTCTGGTTCCTCCGGCTGTCTTATATCCAGATCAGACACAGGTTCATCAGTGCTTATTTCAAGCTCCGTCTCCGCCTGGTCTCTCTGCTCCGGGGTTGAGATCATTGCTTCATAGGCTCTCCTGGCCTCAGAGGACAACTCAATCATCTTATGATAGTAATCCTAATAGAGAAGAATGTTTTCAGCTCATTACAAACTACCTATTGATGTCTTCTTAAGTGCAATAACTGTCTCTATCCGTGTGTACATTTTCATACACACCTGTGCACCATCATAGTTGAAGATGCCAACGAGGCTGACGGGCACGGCCTTGTTGACGCAGCGTCCCAAAGCTTTCCTGGAGAGCGCGAATACGAACGGCACTCCCTGCTCCCGACATGTACCGATGATCGTGTGGAGAGCCTCGTCCAGGCCGCCTGCGAAAGGTCACAGGTTTCCTCTCAACATGCTTTTTTTTAAGTATTCTTTGCAGGTCTGGACATCGCAGCTCACAGGGTCAAATTTGTGCTTAGAACACAAGTCTTACGTTTCCATTTAGCTAAACCATGTGCACAGATTTCAGACCATTCACACGCAGTCACACCTACACCTGCATCACTAAATATAAACCCACGAAGGCAAAACATAAGGGAACCGTGTTCTTTACATATGAGCAATATTGCTGAGCAGTAGGTATGGCTTTAATATTGCTCAATGATGAGTTATAGACTGAACTATTTATGGCGATGAGTCATATCTGACCAACGTGTCAAAACAGTGCTCAGCCAATCAGAAGGTGGCATCGTAGTCACTTTACTTATTAATTTGGGATTACCCAGCTCTTTGCTATCTAGCTACTGACAGCTGTTCAGTGACTGAGGTCCGTTGATATATATGGGGTAGCTATACCCACTCACACAGCACAATTATCATACAATTAGGCTGAGCCAATTAGTATATATTACCATAGCATTAGCAGCCTGAAATCCTCCATGTTTACTCTCACCTTCAGATAAATACAGCCAAAGTGTACAAAGGGTGCTGAACATGCAGTAATATGAATATCATGTTGCACATCTTTAATAAGTAAAGACCACAGATGCTAAATTTCATGGCTAGTCTACAGACCGCACAGATAAACCCTCAAGGACAGACGGACAATAATATCTTCCTGCTTTATATCGGCCGGGAAGATAAACAGGAGGAAGATAACGAAGATCTGAAATTGTAATGGTCATTTTTCATAAACCGATTAGCCCAGCCTCGAATTTAAATCCAGCTATCAGGTCTCTTACCTTTCGATTCGATGCGTTCACAGTTGGGTGAGATAATGACACACTTGACTTTCCTGAGTTTGAGGTGCTTGAGGACCTCCCGGAGGCCCATCACGATCCGTCTCTTCATGCGGGCCTTCATGGGGTCCTTCTGGTACAGGCGATCCTGGAAGCGAACCAGCTCCTTCAGCAGCGACGTCACACACTCGTCCACATCTTTGCTCAGCATCTGGCTGCAGTAACTGCCATGCAAATTAAAATGAGGGGAGAACAGCGATGTAGAAAGGGCACAAACACCAGCTTGTGACTGGTCGTGCAGTGAAGCATTTTGCTGTCTTACTCTCTGAACTTTCTGCTGTGGACTTTAGGTGCATTGGTTGGGTGCAGCTCAGGCGAGATTTGCTGCTGTACGGTCTCATTTGTATCGGTCTCTTCATCACCCTCTCCCTCGATCGGGCTTGTGCTATTCAACTCATCAAGTCCCTCTGCAGGAGTGCTAGCCTCATCTGTGGTTTGAGAAGCACAAAAATATAAATATTTGCTGCAATTATATGCTTCCAACAGCTCAGGACAAACGATATTAGCAGCTGTCATGTCACTGCACGCTCTGACCTGCGGTGTCTACGTCACAGTGCTCTTTTTCTGTACAATTATTAGCAAGTTTAGGCTCGTTTTCAGGCAGCAGTCCCCTCTCCTCCAGCAAACGCCTCTGTTTCCTCTCCTCTCGCTCTTTCAAAATGACCTGAGGAACAAAAAGAAGTAAAGAAAGCCTGCAGACACGGTCGCACAGCAATCATTTGTCTTTGATTCAAGGTAAGTGAATTAACCTTTTTGAGAGGAGTTGGTTTCTTGGTCTTGGGCACCTCTCTCTGCTTGCCCTTCTTTACCAAAGGGCTGGTGGAGTCCAGGGGATTGTGTGCAATTTTATCCTGCTGCCACGGAGGCTTCTTCTGAGCAGGCGTTTGCTTCGGGACGACGGGCAGCCCTCCACCAACTACAGAGGAATACTTGTTAGATCAGGTCGTGATGTCATGCAAACTGCTCTCCTCCAGATGCTGACCGACCTGTGAGAATGACTGCTTTAGCGTCCTGCTTGGCTTTCTGAGATTGCTGCTTCTTTTCCAGGGTTGCCAACATGTTTCCGATGTCCAGCTGCATGGGAACTTTGCTCTTTTTCCCAGAGACTTTCTCATTTTTCTAGAAATCAAGTGGAACAAGAACAGGGCTGCATATTAAAGACAAACCAGTTTGCAGTTTTGAAGGTTCATTTAAACGAGCACAAAAACACACACCTGCCCTTTTTTTTCTGTTTCTGCGGGTTGTGTTTTCGCTGCAGGTGATTTTTCCCAGTTCTGGACTGCAGACTGACGCTGACTTCCTTCTCTTTGGTTTTCCTTAAAAATGCAAAAAGGGGCTGTCACAAAAAAAACTTCTGCAAATTGAATTTTTACAATATATGAACCTGATAACATGAAAAGTACCTCATTGCATAGTTTTGTATTGCTGCTGATTATTAACCTTTCAGCCTTCGTGAAAGCAAGAGTCAAGCCTGGGAACTCCTCTTCATCCTTCAAGGAAAACCAAACAACAAAAATCTTTCTTCCAGCGCTGCTTGTGACACCCCGAATCGAATGGAAATTTACAGATTTCCTTCACCTCAAATTTCGGGGGCTCCTGATGAATTACAGTCTCTGACAAGTCAGCTCCTGCATCCCCTCCACTGCTTTTAGCCTTCTTCTTTTTCTTGCGTTTTTTCTTCCCTGAGGCTCCTCCTTCCTGCCGCGCAGCCACGTTCTCCATCTGTCAGTCACAATATCAGAGAAGGCGGAGGGGGGTTATGTCACAAACTCCTATAACATCGTTTCTAAACGCGGAAATCCAAACAGCAATCCTTCACTCGCCGAAGACAGAAGTACATTAATCCGATCACAGTTTGGGGAGTTGTTGTGCGGCCAAATAAGAGGCAGAAATAACTAATGAAATGAATTAATTCACTGAAGGATTAAGGGTTTTTTGTTGCATCACACCTGCATGTTGTTACAGCTGATTGTCTTGTCATTTTGAACAGGTTTCTTCGGCGGCTGAGAGGCGATGTTAGCCCAGGACGTCACCACCAGCTGGCCTGGTCACACACAGGAAGTCAGAACATTACTGGCACTGCCTCGCAGTCATTCAAAGACCGACTACATTAAACCTGAGCCTACCTGCTTGGATACCTGGGCTTTCTGGCTTGACATCAGTGGCACGTTGCTGGGCATCAGGTACTGTTGGGGGTCCACTGTTGCCAGACTATGCAAAAGAAATTTACAGCAGCACCAACTTAATGAGTAAAGCTGCGATGTGCAAGACTTACGCACTAACTGTCATGTATCATAACATCTGATATTCCAGTGAGCTCACCTTCCAGGAAGGTGCCAATTTCGGCGTTTTTGGGCTTGTGGATGGAGGACCTGGACTCCAGCTCTCTTTCTGAGCAACAGGAGGCGCTCTTTTCCCAGATGAAACACCAGCCAATTCTGGAAAATCAGCCATCTTTACTTCAAATGGGACCAAGTTTGCCTGTGCTTGCTGTGGCCTCCCTGCAGAGGCTGGGGCAGACCTTGTACCTTTAAAACCTGTGAATGAAATATTAAATGAGAAGTGTTTACCAACAGCAGGTTTCAGATTTTTGTGCTCAAGATACTGCATTCAAAAGGTGGTCCACAGCCCATCTTCAATCATTAAAAGGCAGCATTATGCTGAAGAATCACAAGGTTTCTTTATCCAAGTCCACACAGTATTTCAGACCACAGTACTCTTGAAAGCCTGTAACATTTAGACCTTTTACACAATAAAACATGCAGCCTCAGATTCAGCACTCTTAAAGGTTCTTTCTGAAGAGATGTTTGATTTCTTGTGGCTCTTTAGCTTTCTCTTCTCCAAAGAGATGATGATGCCCTTTAGGCTCAAGGCCACTGACATTGTGTGGACCTGGGATGCCAGTGGCCTTCAGAGTTCAGATGAGCTTAATCGCCTGTATTGGTGATTACTTCTGATTTAAACACGAGGAAGTGATGGGCTTTTCCATATTAAGATCCTCGTGGTTAATCAGACTTTGCTGTTTTCGACTTTCACAATTCCCATTATCCAGCAACTAAGTTCAAGTCTGGAGTCCCCTGAGACTTTTTTTGATGCTTTTAGATGAAAGCAACATGCACTTGTGCTTTTTGTTTATTGTTTTGCTTTTGATCTTATAGTGAAACCAGAGGTAGTGGTTTGGAGGGATGCAGCAAAGGCCAGTGAAGAAACATGCACAACGTGTTACAGGAAGTAACGGGTTTCACACTCAGCTACGGGAGCTACAGAGTGCCCACAATTTAGCAGACCATTCATATCTCTTCCTGCTGCTGTATATGGTAGTAATTTTGAATGCCTGCTACCAAATCCCATGAGATATTTGAGACTCGCTCACCTGAATTATAAAACAATTTTCAATGTTAAACTAACACTTAAAAAATGTTCAGTTCGCAAAAACAACCGCTAGCAGAAGAAGCAGCTTGTTCATTAAAAGAAAGAAAGAAACAAGTTAATACCATGGACGTCATCTACCTTTTTTCTGAACAGCCATTGAGTTCCTGCCCATGATTCTGCCTTCAGTGTCATTTTTGCTTTGAGGTGTCTGTGAAGACGAATAAAAACACTTTAAATAATACATCACCGACAGTATTCCCTCGTCTGCCTTCACACACACATGAACTTGAGTGCCATCCCATCCTTAAACCATGGAGTTAATTATGATGTCAGCCCATCTTTTGCAGCTACAACAGCTTCAACACTTCTGGGATTTTCCACATGGTTCAGAGGTGTGATTATGGGAATTTTTGACCGTTCTTCCAGCAGTGAGGTCAGACACGCTCTTCATTCATCCCAGAGGTGTTCTGTCAGGTTGAGGTCAGGACTCTGTGCAGGCCAGTCAAGTTCTCCCACACCAAACTGACACATCCACATTTTTATGGTCCTGCTTTGTGCACTGGTGCTCAGTCATGTTGGAACGGGAAGGGGCCATCCCCAAACTGTTTCCACAAAGACGGGAGCATCAAATGGTCCAAAATAATCTTGGTATGCTGAAGCATTAAGAGTTTGTTTCACTGGGGCCAA
The DNA here is from genome assembly GCA_015052665.1 of Apistogramma diplotaenia. Taxonomy (NCBI): domain Eukaryota; kingdom Metazoa; phylum Chordata; class Actinopteri; order Cichliformes; family Cichlidae; genus Apistogramma; species Apistogramma diplotaenia. The sequence continues at coordinate 48,994 of VOQJ01012181.1, read as the reverse complement.
GACAGCCCCACACCATAATCCCCACACCACCAAACTTTACACTTGGCACAGTGCAGTTAGAGTGCCGTTCAACTGGCAACCGCCAAACCCAGACTCTTCAATCAGATTGCCAGACGAGAAAGCATCCAACACTTTTTATTGTGCTTGGTGATGAAAGGCTTGGAAATCCATTCCATGAGGATGATGCATAAGTCTGAAATCTTGAGCTAATCTGAAGGCCCCTTGAAGTTTGGAGGTCTGTAGTGACTGACTCTGCAGAAAGCTGGTGACCTCTGCACACTATGAACTCCCACTCTGTTATTTTACATTGCCTAACACTTCATAGCTGAGTTGCTGTCTTTCCCAATCGCTTCCACTTATTTAGTAGCCAGGAAATTCCATGATTAGACTTGTTGCACACGTGACATCCTATCACGGTACCAGGCTGGAATTCACCAAGAGAGAACTTTTATACACCTGTATCCATGGAAGTGATTGGAATACCTGAATTTGGATGTGTGAGTGAATACTTTGGCAATATAGTGTATCATAGCTTTCCGTTATTTAAAATAAAACCAACCTTGGCTTGTGGATCCCGTTTGGTCCAGTCTCTCTGTAGGGAATCATCACTGGTCTCTCTAACAGCCCGGCTGCTGCTGTAGCCATGACTCCTCAGTGCATCTCCTCCTCTTCCTGCTGGCTTTGGGCTCAGACTCGACCGGGTCCTTAACAAAGGTTACAAAATACGCAGCTTAATATCTGAGCCGCCAAATGATTAAATACCACTGTCATTGTAGCTTCCTACCCTCTTGAAATCTGATCTGACGAATATGGATTTGGTAGAATCAGAGGTGGTGGTGATGATGATGATGATGTGTGGGGCTCTGCTCTCCTCGATCCCCTCTGATGTTTATGGTCAAAGTCCTGGAAAGTAGATAACAGTTTGTTCTTCCGCCACCACAAAGCGTGCTTATGTTCAACCTTTAACAACACCATAACTAGCTCCAGGTAGCAAGAAATCTAGCTGGTCACTCACCACTCTGTCCATGTTTTAAACTCAGAATCCACTCAAATGAAACGCATCCATCTCCACTTGATCAAAGTACAACTAGCTCACGTTAGAACAACAGTAACCTCTGGGTAGAAAAACATCTTGCAAGATAACCGAACTTACTGTTTATTAGTGTGCCACACGTCAACTTAGCAGCATCATACTCATTTAAGTAGCAGCTAAAGTTTGCTAAGAGTTAGCTCATGCTTAGGTGCACGCAATAGCGATTGCTAGCTTCCTAGCTAGCTAAGAAAAACAACAAATGTAGCGTGAGTTTTCAGAAACTACCTTGTCCATCTCCAGGCTTCTTCTAGATGTAGTCACATCTTCGCATTTTCACTTAATCGTATACGAATCGTCAAGCGCCTTCTTACGAGCGTAAACACAGCAATCTACCCCAAAAGTGTGTGCATGGCTAACGAGGTTAGGCAACCTGTTTGACAGCATGTAGCCGGAGCGGCTAGCTGAGTGAAACAGCTGGTGTTTACATGTGCAGTCGGGAGACCTGCAGCGACATCCTCTGGCATAACAGCGTAAAGAGAAAAGCCTACAACGAAACCTCCTAACAGTTCACAAAGTTCAACTAAACGAATGTATTGAACCACTTAAAGGTATTTAAGAACCACTGTAAAGATCTTTATATGTAATAAAAGGCTTACAGTGATTTGTATGTGAGGAGAAAGGGACAGAGATCCAACTGGAAAGGATGTGCAGCATGTTGAGGAGATAGAAGGAATACTGAGAAGCTGCTGGATGAAGAAAATGGGGGGACTTTAATGAACCAGGAAGTGCAGAAGATTATTAAGGTGGAAGTGAGGACAGAGGGATACAGCTGATACCATAAAACTACTGGAAAGAGTTGCAGGTGACCACCATCTAGCAGCAGTGTGGCCCCATAACGAGGAAGAGCACTACAGATGCAATATTTTCTTTGAGAGTGTTGATGAAGAAGGATAGAGAAAAGAGAGACCACAGAAAAGATTCACAGATTCCTTTTTATTATCATTATTGACGCACTGACATGCAATCAGTATTTTGTACTTTGTAAGATTACATATGCTATGTAATCTTAAAAAACATTTCACAGACATGTTGTGAAGTAAAATGTACGCAGTAAAAGTATTAAGTAGAATCAGACTCAAATACTAAAGTGCAAATATCTTACTTGTATGTATTTGAGAATAGTATTTAGTGTGTAATTCAAACAGATTGTTTTGTACATTTTTATTTATTACTTCCAGGTGAGATAATTGTTTATTGTGATGGACTCGTGTTAGTAGCAAAAACAGAAAATCTAAATGTAAAAGTGTCCTCGGGAAAATAGAAACTCTTGATGATTAAGAAAATACTGCATTATAAAATTATATCTATACGCCATAAGCATAAATGTTGTATGCAGTTCACTCTAACCCACCCAGTCCACAACACACACAGGTCTTCATAAGCATATGAACAAATATTTCATTCATAAATAATAAACTCCCCTCCACCCATCCCCCTGTTTTTGGCATTTGTATCATCTTTTCACATTATTTTGTTCCATGTTTTGATCTTTGGCCGACACAGCAGAAAAGTAAACATCCCATTATTACGCTCGCTTTCCCAGAATATGTAAACATCATTGCATTAATGTAGACAGTAAAATACGAGTCTCTTAAAGTCTTTAAGCTGCTCATTCCTCTTTCAGTCTACTGGTTACGCTCAGGAGAGCCAAGGGTATGACGAAGGAGGCCGATGTGACGAGAAAACACGTCTGTGCTCCGGCGATCCAGTAAACTGCAAAGAAAACACTTCAAATAAATGTGAAAATATAACAAACAATTCAAACAGCACTGTCTCAACAAAAAGCAGCACTCTAGTGTCACTTTCCTCACCTGAAGATGACACAACTGGTCCCAGAGCTCTGGCCAGGGCGCCCAGACTGCGCAGGATCCCCATCACGGTGCCCTTCTGACTGGCCGAGCCTGGAACGTCCACAGTGGGTAATCAGCAACAGCTGCACATCATAGCGCGATCAAAAGATCTTTGTACCAGGTTTGATAAGAGTCTTACCGTGGTCAGAGACTAGGGTCGACAGGCAGGGGACAACTATGGCAGCCGCTGTGAGAATAAGATAATAAATAAATAAGATGTAGAAATATTTCATGATTTTGCATCATTTTTAAGTTCGCTGGTCAAAAAAATAACTTGTTGTGCAGAAATGTGATATTAAGCTTCCCAGAACTATTAAGGGAACACTTGAATTGCACTTGTTGGAGTATAAATAAGGGATAGTTCATGGTCCCCTGATGCAGCCCTAACTATGAACTTTATCAAGTAGGAAGGTTTGAGTCTGATCGTAAAAGTAGAGAGGGTTCCTGTCTCCTAAATCCAAACGGAAACTCTAGAAACCACAAGTAAGTCTTAAGTCCAAGAGCAAAGTGCTCTACTCGGACAACAGACTGGATGCATATCTTTATTATATGATGGGACCTGATTAGGAGAAGGATTTTACATTAATATCTGAACTTAGCAGGGAGCCAATGAAGTTCAGTTTCATCCTTTTCAAACCAGCCAAGTACAGCATCAAGACCCAATGTGTTAGTTTTATTACAACAGTGATTACCGGCCTTCTTGTTCTGTTTGCCAGTGTTCTTCTGTTTTAGCAGCTTCATGTCCTGATTTGTATTTTGGCAGCTTTTTATCACATAGATATTCATTCACACATTCTCAGGTGCAATAAAGAGAAGTTGGAAGAAACTGTGACTCACCAAAGGCGTACAAAGAAAGCCCGACGTACAGCATCGTTATGTTCCACGACAGTCCGATTAGTATAAAGGCTGGAATCAATGTAACGATTGCCTAAAAACAAGAAGGGTGATTCAGTAAGTTAATCACGTAACATTAATGCAGTATTATGTAAAGAGTTGGTGCTTTTACCAAACGAACAGCCCTGATGTGGTCCCCAGGTTTTATTCTCCGAGCGTAACCCCCCTGGATTAAAGCCATGATGACACCAATAAAGAAGTACATCTTTCCTTGCTGCATGCTGTTAGAGGGGAAAAGCACAAGGTTGCTGTTTGAATTTCCCATTAAGTCCGACAGCATACACAGCCTTATCTTTGGGTTCACACCTTGTAAACTGGAAGCGCTGATGAGTAAGAAAACTTAAGGTGAACTCCAGACCGGAGAACAGGAAGAGGTAGCAGAAATAAACCATCCCCAACATTTGAAGGCTCTTCGTTCCTGTAAAAACGAAGCCCCGCAGAGTTCACTTAATTGTTACAAGTTGGGCAATCACAAACAAATGCAGTAAATACAGTACTCACTGTTTCTTGAAAGTCTGTCTTTTTTCTTGGTAACAGCTGCAAAACAGAACAAGGATAAAGGGTGCAGCAGGTCCCTGCAGTCCCCACAGCCTGAAGACGAAGCCTAGAGTGGAACAAGGATATCTGTCACTCAGAGAGCAGAGATCTCAGTGCTTTTCCTCAGAAACAGTAAGATTAACGTGAACTTGTAGGAGCATGAAAAAGCTGAATCAGAGGGGAACAGAGCGCCCGGCTCTCCTGTGGCTCAACTGTCACATGGACTGTTTGCTTAACTTCCTGTAGTCACTGTGAAGAGTACTGCTGCCGGCCCTTATGAAGTACTTTCTATTCAACGATGTGTCTTTATGGGGAAAAATTACATTTCACTATACTAAACATGTTATGCAATCATAGTGTATAGTAACTTTTCTGATCAATATAAAAAAATTCTTGTGATGAAGCCCAGTGTAAGATACATGAGGACTGTTTTGAACTATAAAGTATGCAAAATTACTTTAAGCACAAAAAGCTTAAAACTTGTTCTACCACTATAAGTTTGGGGAACCGGTGGCAGGAAAATGTTTGCCCGGTGCGTAAACCTGCACTCAGTTCGGTTCGCATCAGCAGCAGTGCTTCCCTTAACTAACCTTGACGTCCTTTGTTAATGTTTCTGGCAGCATCAGCCAAATAAAGAGCAGATCGGCAGCGCTGAACGCCAAGGCGAGCAGCGCTGGAGTGAGGTAGAAGACATTTCCTGTTGCTCTGGAGCCGACAGCAAAGTAGGCGCCCATCAGAGGCCCCACGGTGAAGCCCAAGGAGAAGGCAACGCCGATCATGGCCTGATAACAACAGAATAAATTCATTGTTTTCACCTTTGAAATAGTTTGTTGAAATAGGAAATAATTTTTTCCCCTATTTTTAGCCTTTGAAAAAAATCAAAAACAACTTCAACTGTCTTTTTTATTTATTTACACTACAGGTGAGGGTGGCAGCCAAGTGTTTTGATGGGATAAAGGTGTGTGCAAATATAACATGTGGGGTAACTTGAAGTTATTGTGCTTCAACAGTACATTTCCTGTAATGACCACAAATATTTCTGCCTACCATTCCTCGGTTCCGCGCCTTTGGGCACGGCAGGTCGGCTATGATGGCAGTGCAGAGGCTGACGTTGCCCTTACAAATGCCCCCAATTACCCGAAACAAAAGGAACATGCCGAAGCTCCGGGAAACAGCCCAGACCGCATAGGAGGACATCAGCCCCAACTGAAACACAAGGCACCCAATTAGACGTGAACGTGTCAGCGCTGCTGAAACTGGCCGCACAGTTTCCTGCAGGCGAACAAAATGTAAACAAGTTGTGAAAAAGTGTTGTTTTACTCACCGTAGTGAGCATGAGCAGCGGTCGCCTGCCGTGGCAGTCTGACAGAGCCCCGGTTACAGGTGATGACAGGAACTGCAGCAGAGAAAACAGCGAGCCAATCAGACCTGCAGGGGAAACGCGGGGCGTTTAAACCAATGAGCTTCCAACACTGAAAATATCAATTTGACCTTAATGTTTCGTAAATCTGCTGTTTAGACTGTAAAATCATCCAGCGAACCTCCAAACAGGACGGTGTTGTATCTCTTTTCCAGAGGAATCCCGACGAGCTCCCTGAACCAGTCCACAACCGACTGAAGAGACTGATACGCAGCATCCTGTCCACACAAAGACAAACCATCACAGAGTGATGTCATAAATACCAGCAAAGAGGTCATTTCGGCATGAGTCAGCAGGCAGACTGAGCCGCTGACTAATCTAATCACTCATGGGTTTGTTGCAAGTTTTTATGGAGGAGTTTCTTCACACAAAGCCATCTTTGTCTGAGGGAGCATCGCGCTGTGGACGCTGGCTCTCAGAAGGATTCCATTCAAAATCAGCTTTCTAACATTTTTCTCACTACAGACAAAAAAACAAAAACCTCTAGCTTGTAAACACTCTTTTTTACCCTTATTTTCAAAAGCTTTCTGGTCATAACTGCGTGAATCATCTTCCCGGTTACAGGATCTTTAATCATTTCTTTTAATCTCCTTCCTCATCTGATGCGCCTGGCTTTTCTACGTAAAATTACACCTTCACCATCTCCATATCTGTTGTGATGGTAACGCATTTTTAAAAAAACCAACCCCAGTTTCTGCGTAATGATCCAAAATGGAAGGCAGCAGAGGTAGAATCAGAGTGAATCCCAGCAGGTCCAGCAGCAGGGTGACAAACACAATCTTGATGACCTTTGAGGAGAAGGTGACTCCATCCTCCGTGGGTTTGTTCACGGCTGGCATTCCTCCGCCTGATGCCGTCTCTTTTCCTGCTGTTCAAAGATGTTGCGGCCACATGTTAAACGATCAGAGCTTTTAATGCAGAGTGTTTACAACTTTCCTCAAACAACACAAACACAAAAGCGCCACAGTTTGGGGGCCGTTTTCCCTTTGGCAGTCCAAGAAACACTGAATGTTATCCTGAGCAAATCTGAAACAGTTATTACAGCTTCTGAGAATTTCTTTGAGTTTCCTGCTCTGTGCAAACCACACAGCAACATTTTCATTAATCATTTATGTCATTTTTCTTTTAAGATAAACAGAATTATTATTATTATCTAAAATTGATATTCATCTGTTGCACATGGCTTTACTTCTTCTGCCACAGGCTTTAATCCTAAAGCCAATTAATAAGTATAACTACTGAGTACTAGAGTAGTAACTGTAATAAAACATGCGAATACTCACAGAAGGACCTGAAGACAGTACAGTACTTTATAGTAACTGTACTTTCAAGTTAAGATGGTAAAAATGTGGAAGTTATTCCTGCGCAGGACACGTGCAAAAACCACCAAAAACGTTTACATCTGTGTGTCGGTGAAGGTGTAACTGATGACACCGTTTCCACACTTCCTTACAGTAATCATCAGGAAACAAACGTGCTGTTTAAGGAATGAGGAAACAAGTGCTGTGGGCTGTGGGCTCAGTGCAAACCACCCCACGCTGCACGAACTCCTCATTTTTGCAAACGCGCCACTAAACAAACGTTTGAAGGATGTTTTCAAACATCTTCATCTACAAACACAGCGAGGACTCGTTTTCCCGACATGTACACACTTCAGGTCCCGCGGCGCTCACCGGGATCCCTCAGCTGTCTCCCGGTTTCTCATCACACAAAGAGCCGTTTCACTTACCCGGTTACGCGCAGCGCTGAAACCAGAGAAGCTGATTGCAGTGAGGACTCAATCACCTCGACCTCCTCTGGCTCACGAGCCAGTCCATCAGCCCACACCAGGAAGCGGTGTCCTCTTACATTTGGATGACAAAAGCGTGTCGTAACCAACGGACACAAAAAAAATGCTGCCTTCACGTGATCCTCGTAAGCTCGTACATTCGCCTTTCGCGCAGGCCCCGAGAGATGCGGAGCCTTTCAGAAGATCCAGCTGCTGTTCACTGAAGCCCCATCAGAAGCAGTCTAACTGGAAGGGTGGCTGATGAACCCAAATGTGGAACTTCTGGTTCAAATCGTTGTCGTTATGTATGGAGAAGGTCGGGAGAGAGATTCAACAGTATGTGCCTGTAAAGCACGGTGGAGGCACCATCATGGCTTGGGGCTGTATTTCAGCCAGTGGTGCTTACGATTCTTGTCAGCACTGATGAAAATTACCATCAGATTTTGATTCACCACCATGGTTTGATCCAAAACCATGTAGAAAGCATCTGATTGCCAAAAGCATCATTTTTAATCATGACAATGATCTCAAACACACAACGAAACACTATCAGGCTGGAGCCTGATAGTGTTATTTAAGATCATCTGAACAGAGCAAAAGGCAGCACCAGAAGAAGAGCTTTGAACGTCCTTTAAAAAGCCTGGAGAGCTACTCCTGAAGACAAGAAAGCTGCTGGAGAGAGTGCAGCCTGTGGAGAAGAATAAAGCTCATTATAAGTGCAGAAATTCAATGTGCATTCGCACATTTTTTAAAATAAATAGCAGTAGCTACTTCCTATTTTCCAAGAGAAATATAAAGGATTCCTGGGTGGGTATTGTACTGTACAGCTATACAATTGTACCATTACAAATATGTACTGAAAACTCTTTATAGATATAAAAACAAGTTTTTGATTTCATTTGTCACAAAGTGGTGCAGACTCACTCTACTGTGCAAAAATTAACCTTATAAAAAAGCGCACACTGCTCTTAAATTCAAGCCAGTAGAATAAGCATTTATTGGTGTAACCAGACTTCAGTTTGTTGGTTTTGTTAACCATTTAATGCTTTCTTGACTGCAGCAAACTTTTAATACAGAGCAGCCGTTTTATAATACAATAATATGAATACATGTGGTCTGTGTAGAACTGAAATCATAGAACGCTTAATAATCCATAGACATCCATACTGTTCAAGAAATTAAACACAAATATAACAAATATATATAATTGGCATAACGGTTCATTTGTAACTGTTCTGTCCGTGAGGCTGCGTCTTCAGATGTACTGTATTTTTGTGGCCCCAGTGAACTGATGTACTGCACTAATAAGATGTTTCACTTTCATAGAACACATACGCCAGCCCGCACTGGAGAAAAATACAGAAAAACACTTTAAACTCAAAACAAACTGAATTATAATCAAAAGATTGAAATGCAAAACAACAAGTTTATTGTTGACATGGATACCAAACTAAAAGCGTCAACATATTATCAACTATTCGCTTTTCAGTTGCAAAGTATAAAATAAGGTGTGTTGAAATACCCAACGGCACCTGAAGGCAGCACAAGCCTCGACCACACCTCCTGCTTTTCAAGTTTCTTTTTTTCAGTTCTTGGTATCCAAAATGATGTAAACACGTTTTAATGTAAGATGAGTTCACAGTGTCGAGGTTTCTGTGGGCTTTACAGTAAAAACGTCTCGGAAATAAAACTACAGGAATAAAAGTTCTCTTTGCGTGACAGCTGCTCACGGATTAGTGTTTTTACACAGATCCAAATAAGATCTCAATAAAAATACAGTGTGTGACACATCATACATTCACCATCTTGGTTCAGACTTTTATTTACTGAATCACACCAATTTAACTTCTACGTTTAACAGCTCAACCATAAAAGCCTGTAATAAGAAATTATTTAAAAATGTACCAAAAAAAAGGGGGAATGTTAATATGTAACCACACAGTTTGGTAAGATATCAGACGATTAATCAAAACAAAATATAAAAAGGCATAAGTCAACACTGGAAGGGGCTTTACACAAAAATGAAGGAAATAATAATAATACGTTAGATTCCATGTCGCATGACGTGACGCTTCAGTTCAGAGCCGTTCGTGAGGTTTCTTCCACAGAACTCACAAGTAAACCGTTCCTGCTCTGCGAGTGAGGCGCACAGGACCTCAGCAGCTCCCGGTGTCGCCGTGTCTGAGGGAGGGAAAACATTTTTAGAGGCTGCCCCGGATTCCTCACAACCTAAATCTTCAATTACAACCAAGACTGGCCTACATGTATTAGTAAACACTCCATAAAATGTCAAAAAATAAGTGACAATTTATCACGACACAAAAAACTTCAACATTCCTAAAGCGAGAGATCCCAAAAAAAATCCCATCCTGGATCCTGAAAATATCTGGAATTTTTGCTTCAATAACTAACAATAAACAATAATCACAATAAGGGACTTCTTAAGACGCATCTTTTTGAAATTGCATTTGCTTACATTTTTACATCTATTTTATTTGCTAGTGTACAGCACTTTGTGACACTTGTCTTGAGAAGTGCTATAGAAATAACATTTTACTTACTTACTAACACACTCCTGACTGCACTAACACACACCTGGCTGCACTAACACACTCCTGACTGCACTAACACACACCTGGCTGCACTAACACACACCTGGCTGCACTAACACACTCCTGACTGCACTAACACACACCTGGCTGCACTAACACACACCTGGCTGCACTAACACACCCCTGGCTGCACTAACACACCCCTGGCTGCACTAACACACCCCTGACTGCACTAACACACCCCTGGCTGCACTAACACACACCTGGCTGCACTAACACACACCTGGCTGCACTAACACACACCTGGCTGCACTAACACACACCTGGCTGCACTAACACACACCTGGCTGCACTAACACACACCTGGCTGCACTAACACACACCTGACTGCACTAACACACCCCTGACTGCACTAACACACACCTGGCTGCACTAACACACACCTGACTGCACTAACACACACCTGGCTGCACTAACACACACCTGGCTGCACTAACACACACCTGGCTGCACTAACACACACCTGGCTGCACTAACACACACCTGGCTGCACCAACACACACCTGGCTGCACCAGACCAACAAACTTCTTCGGCTCAATTTTTTGTTAAATGAATAATGACAGTATAGGTTGAATTCACCCAATCTTCACACCTGCTAAGGACCAGATTAAAAAAAGTACTGATATGTGAACCCTTCGTGCTGATCGAGGGTGAACTTTCAGTGCCGTGTGACTGGTTTTGGCCAATATTGGCATTTACCAAAGTCCGTGGCTGACAGCAGTTTTGTAAGATCAATTTTGTGCTGGTGAAATTAAAAAAGCGTCATGAAAAACACTGAAACTGTTCGACAGTATTTCTGAATGAACAATCTGTAAAATAGGAAAATAAAGTTTGTTTAAAAAAGGGGAATTTAAAGGCCTTTATCTTGGGGCCATTTGTCTGCATGTCATTGCTCACAAAGATGCACAGAAACAAATATTCAGATTCACTGTTATAATTTCTTCTTACCTTTCTGCTCCTGCACACGATCGCCTTCCTTCATCCCGTCGTGGTCCTCACACGTCTCGTCTTTGAGCCGGTTCTCATCTTCTGCAACTACCTCAGATTCTTTGTTCTGCTTCTCCTCGAGAGGATCTTTCTCTTCTTCCTCCTTGAAGGACCTGGGAGGGTGCACTTCCTTCTTGAGATATTCGTTCTCCAGTACTGGCATTTCTCTACAAGGTTCGGGTTCCTCGTCGCCGCTTTTCTCGGTTTGCACTTGTTCCTGTTTGACTTTTGTAAACGAGACTCCCAAAATATCCCCGCTGATCATCTTAAGTCGTGTATAATTGGGTGGAAGAGTTAACAGATGCCTTTCAATTCTCAAACTCTCTTTCGCCCTTGTGTTATTTACACGTGCGCTGTTTATCTTTGCTAAGGCTGAACTGGCCTGTTCGTTAACATGGCTTTTTGGATTCTGGGACAGAGTGAAACCGCTTTCTTCTGGGTCGCTTTCCTCCACGCCCATCTCCGTCTTCACCGTTACATCCTGATCTGCCCTGTCATGCATCTTGCTGACATCATTGTCCAACTGTAAGATATTGTGCAGTATGTCGTCTTCGACCCGCGCCTCGACGTCCAGGGTTTTATGCTCAAGCGCTTTGACATCGTGCTGTTGGGTTGCTGTATTTTCAGACACTTTCAGATCTTTTCCTGCATCTTTCTGTTCTTTGTCCTCACAGCCTGGGAGTTCGGGTTGGGCTTGGTTTTCATTCGCTTGCCTCTCTCCATCTGGACCGTCGGCATCCTCAGACGGGGTCTCTGTAATTTTCACTTCTGCAACACTTTGTTCCACATTCCCCATCTCGTCTTCTCTTGCAGTCTCTCCTCTTTGCAGGTCTTGCTGAGCAGTAGCGCTTGGTTTTGCGTTCTCATGTTGAACGTCCGATTCCGAACGCTCGCCGGGACTTTCTCCATTCTTTTCCCGGCCTCGAATCCCACAAGCTTCCCTGATCTGGAGTGCAGTTTTCTCTGTGGTGTTCTCTTCTTCTAGCCTCTCAGCCTGTGGAGCTTCATCACAGTCTGTAAAATACTCCAACATTTCTACATCTTCTCTGTCCATGTTAGACAAATGTTCCTCTTCTGCTCCTGCCACCCTACCAACCTTTGCCTCCAGCTGGTCGAGGCTCACCTGGCCCACGAGCTCGTGATTCCTCACGACCTGTACAAAAGGAAAAAAAAACCCATTTGGTATCAAACATCCTAAAGTCGAAACCACAACCAAGAGAAGCACCTACGATTCACAGATGATTCTACCTCTAACTGCTGCTTCTTCTGATCTTCATGGCTGTGACAGTAGAATACAAAACAAACCTAACTGCCTTTTAAACACTGTCCATCAGTGGTTGTTGGTTTTTCAAAGTCAAAGAGAATAACTTTTTTTTTTTTCTGCCCACAGGAATTCCAGCGATGCAGCAGGATTTGTAGAGAAGTCCTCACCTGATGCTTATCACTCAGGTGTGCCTCCAAATCACTCAGCCGGGTGCAGTCGAAGTAGCACAGCCGACACTTGTAGGGTCTGAGGTCATCGTGCCTCGTCATGTGCAAGCGCAGGTTTTCTGGGCTGCCGCTTGTGAAAGTGCATTTGTGACAGCGGAAGACGACCCCTTGAAGGTAACGCGACAGTTTTGGGCGACGCACCTCTATTGGAACAACACGTTCCTCTGGAAACAAAAGGAAAAGCGTGAATGTTTACAAGACGAACTGGGATATGGGACAGCAGGGACACTCCTACTGATCCTGCAACGGCTCCAACGTACCACGATGCAAGACAATGTGGTCAATCATGTTGTTCTTGTTCTTAGTTTGGTAGAGGCAGAAAGGGCAGCGGAGATCCTTCTGATGAGTAGGTTCTGACTGGCAGGTAGAGTGACCCTTCTCCATGTGCATTTCCAGAGTTTTCCTAATGACGACAGGAGAAATCAGGGATGAGATTTTAAACTTCTAGGTGTTTGGTGACAACTCAAGTTCTTTCCATACCTCCAAAATGAAGAACAATCTGCTGCCTTATTCACAAGCAACAGCACATAATTGTTTTAGCGCATTTTTAAGCCAGATTCCTTTCCTGATGCAATCCCAAAGGGATGCACGTCTCCTTCTGGGATCAAACCAGGAATGCATTATGTCACCTGACCGCTGAAGCTAAGCCTGCACATCTGTGATGCTAAAAAATATCATTAAAAGTAGCTAAATCACACTAAGCAGATATTTAAACACAAAATTTAAAACCAGTGTGAAAATACTGAACAGGCAGTAAAAATTTCAGTTCCCAGAATAACGTTAGTGTGTGTGTTTGTGTTTGCACACACAAAAACACAAACTGCTGCTGCAGCTTACCTTACGCCTGTGACAAAGCTGCAGTCTTTACACCTGAGGAGTTTCTTTCCGTGCCGATTCAGGTAGTGCCGCCTGATACTCGACAGGTGTTCGGTGCCGAAATTGCACATCTCACAGTGAAGCACGCTGTTCTCGACGAATTTCGACTCTTGCACATGCACTTTAGATCGGGCGCTACTCTGAGCCATCATGGCGTAGTGGTTTAACTGGCGCCTCACATCCGGGGGCTCCAAGTACAGAGACCCTGTCAAAGTTCAAGGAACCACAGTGTTAGTATTTCTACAAAAACAAACTGTATATATAAAAAAAAATTATATATATATAAATATATATAAAAGGACTTGAGACCATAAGAGAGATGACTTGCCTTCAACCAGTTCAGGCTCTTCATCAAATTCAGTCAAACTGTTCATCTTCTCCGATGAATTCGAGGACTCCTTGTCAGCCTTCTCATCGCTCTCCTCATCTTTGCCTTCAGTCTCAGCAGCCTCCATAATGACATCTAAGCATTGAGCAACAGAAGAACCACACTTCATCTCTCAAACCCCGTCTGGTGAAATGTGTGAGATGCTCGGTGGCTGTTTTTAAAGACTTAAAACTGAGCCAACAGTTACAGGTTCAGTCAGCTTCTAGTTCACACGTGATTCAACCGAATCCAGAAGGTAGATTTAACAATGTAAACCAGTAATCTGCAACATTATTTAAATTTAAAGACTCAAATTTAAAAAAAAATTCTAGTGGTGTGATGTGACAGCAGGTCAAAGTCAAGGCATTTTTTACATGTGGCATCGCAGGACATTTAACTGGGCATTTATGCTTCAGCTGGAAATTGATGCTACACATAGCACACATAGCTACATTATAACCACAAAATAGGATCAATATAAAGACTTCCAATGTCAGTAAATTCCTGAAACTATTGGAATGGACATGAGGGAAAGTATAGAGAAGTGGAAAAGGTCACATATTTATATATTTACATATACACTGCATCTAAACACCAGCAGAGGGCCATGAGCTAATTAACACATGATAATCCCATGATATCTCTGATGATGTCATAAATGAGTTTCTTACCTTGATGCTTTTTCATAAAATGACTCCTCCAGAGGCCAAAGACTGTCGTCCGAAAGCTACAGCAGCTACACAGGAAAGGTCTCAGAGTCCCGGATTTGTGGATGACATATTTGCTAATGCTGGCAACACAAAACATATATGTGCAATCAATCAATAACCACAAACACGACCCTTTATGGGATACAGACATGAAAATTCTACATTAAAGAGTGTAGAAGCTTTAGACATTTTCAGGTTTTCCTGCAACAGTTAAATAAGTGAGGAAATAACCACCTTGTGAATTTTGAAGTGGTGGGCAGGTGTAGGGGGGTCTAACCGTTACTTATTCAGGAAGTGAAACTCTTAAGATGAAGCTCTTCTGCAGAGGTTCCCCAGGCCCAGATAAGCACTGCAATTCAAACCCCCCTCCCTTCCTAAAGCTAAAAGACTAAAAAAAAGTTCTTACTTGTGTTTTAATGCAGACGTGGGGAGATTGTGTAGTTTCTTGATGGCTGCCAGGGCGGCGTGGCTGTGCTCATGCGAGTGCAGACCTTTCAGTGACATGAACGTCCGGCCGCACTGTTTACACGCATGTTTGTCCCGGTTTGATTCTGCCTGCAGCACATCAGAGACTTTTGATGGCGACTGTGGAGGACTCGCAGGCGCGACAGCCGCCCGCACAGGTGTCCCGTTCCACCGGGTCGCCTCCTCCTCCACGGCTTCTAACTTGGGCATTTCATCTCGCCTGCAGGGCTGGAAATAATCACAGCAATAGTCACTTAATAAGAGCAGCTCAGAAGACGAAGAGCACGAACGGGGATTTCCAAGAGTCGACTTACCTCACGGGATTCTTGCTCTGGTGCAGCCTTGGCCGTCCCCATTATCAGTGCTCTGTGGCGATCCATGTGATAGCACAACTTTCTGATCCCATTCAGCTGTGCGTCGCAGTGGTCACATCTGTAAACGCCTGTGGTTTTCTTCTTCTCTGATCCTAGTGACACCACAGTGAAGTCCACCTTCCACTCTGAGCGGTGAGACGTGGCGTAGTGGTCAATGAGCAGCTGAGAGGAGTCAAATGTCACGTTTGGACACTTTAAACATTTGACATTTGTCTTGACCTCCGATTTCGGGAGGCTGCGGGGAAATTTCCATTTACGCTTGTTATATTTCTCAAGCAGCTTGTATATGGTGACTGAATCCAATTTGTGAGCGTTTTTGTAGTGACACTGGAGGTATTTTCGACACAGTCCTTTGTAGGTGCACATCTGGCACTTGTACGACAGCTTGTTGTTCAAAAGCGCCAGCGGGATCGGCCGACACGTCTCAGGAGTCGCCGTTTGTGGAGCCAGCCTGGTTTCCGCGATGCTCGCTTCCTCCGCTTTGTCCTTCGGCGCCGAGCCGGGAGATGTGCGGACTGGCTGGTTTTTGGTTTCGGCTGAATGCTCAGACACTTCCGCCTCGTTGTGATCGGTCCTACAGTGGGCATTCAGTTTTGTTAATGATGCGTGGATTTGCGAACACTTCTTACACATGTACCCTCTCTGATTAGAACTTTTTCCCAAACTACATCCGAACATGTTGGCTGCACGGACTTCACCTGTCTCGAGCTCGTCTGCTCGGACTACAATCTCCGGATGCTTCATTTGGCAGTGAGTGAGGGTTCCATGGTAGCTAGCATTCACATATGGACACTTTGGACACTTGAAGACTAAAACGCTATCAGTTACGCTGGACTTGCGCGACTTGGAGGCAATTTCTTGCTGCTGAGTTGACGAACTGTCAGAGGACCTCTTGAGAGCCTGTTTGTATACGGGTACATAGTATTTTAAATAAGCCTCCTTCCCATGTGTCACAGCATAGTGGCCTCCAAGATGCTTTTTCCTGAAATAAACTTTGGAGCACAGGACACACTTGTATACACAATCCTTTGAAATAGCATGTTTGTGGGTGGCAAGCAAGTGTCGACCGAGTGCAAATTTAGTGGTGCAGGTGTAAGAACAGAGCTGGCAGTTGATGGAAGCATAGATTTTCTTGCTTAAAAATGAAGCCTTTGATATAGATCCATGCATGGCGTGGGCCTTAGGGAGCAGTATTTTACTTTTAGCTACGGGCTTAGGAGCTGATCTGACTGTGCTTTGTGCAGCGCTCGCTCCAGTCTTGCCGTGGTCCTGCTCGCAGTGTTTGTTCAGTTTGTCCAGCGTGGTGCAGATTTGTGGGCAGATTTTACACATGTGCCCCCTAAATTTCAAACTCTCACCAGGACTGCTGTTTTTCCAGGCATCATCCACATTCTGGACGTAGGTCGCATCCACGTGAAGGCTGTCCGCTCTGGACGGGAGGTCAGGATGCTTCATCTGGCAGTGAGTGAGAACGCCCTGATAAATGGTATTCACGTAGGTGCAATACGGACACTTGAATACGTGCACACGTTTCTGGAGTTGCGTTTGTGGTTTTTGATGTTTTACTAATTTTTCAATTGTAGCTTCTGGGTGTTTCATCCCACAGTGAACGAGGAGGCCGTGCTGGGTGCTGAAATTGGTGGGGCAGTGGGGGCACTTGTACGCGTTGGAAGATGCTTCATCCTGAGACTTATCGAATTCGATGGGCACTTGGTAGGAGGCGAATGAGCCGCGGGGCTCACTGTGGTCTTTCGCCTGCCAGCTTGTGCTTGCCTTCTTGGTCTTAAGTCCCACGCGGTCTTGTTTTGCACCCAAAGGATGAGCAGCACGGTAATGGTGAGCCAGATCTGACAGGGAGTTGCTTTTAAAAGAGCATTTTCTGCACGATAACCTAGCTTCATTTTGTCCAGATCTCTGAAAGACAAATCTTTTATTGGTGCCGTCACCTCCACTCCGCTTATGTTTAAGCTTCTTCTTTTCAGAAAGGCCTATTCCAGGACCAACGTACAGTCGAGAACTTACATATTCAATGCCGGGCACGCGATCCGGGTGCTGTTCCCGGTAGTGCTCATGAACTGCTGCTGCTTCTTCATGCTTGAAAGTGCAGAATTCACAATGATAGCCTGGCTCTAATGCCCCTTGTCTAAAGCAAAATCTTAAAACATCTGTGACTGTACGTTTCACGTGGTGGGTTTTTCTTATATGAGTCTTCAAAGCATATACCTGGTCAGTATTATATGTACACCTGTAACACTTGAGGGACCGCTGTGTTTGTGGGACTCTTACTGGGGGCGGGGCTGAAATCAGCAAAGCCTTTGCGAGCTTCTTTAATTTCTTCTTCTTCTTATCCATTTTCTTCAGGGGTTTCTGAGCAACTTCTTGCTTTAGTGTAGATTTTAGAGATTTCAGCGTCTGCTCAAGGATCTTAGAAGTATGCTTAATGACGTCAGAAGAGGAAACCCTAAATCCATGGTGAACTTTGCAGTAATGGCGCATTACATGGTCCAAAGTACTATGTCTGTAGTTGCAAAAGTGGCAGAAAAATGCATTTTCATCACCTTCATTCATGATAGGAAGAGGTAGGTGAGAAGAGGAGTCCGTTGCATTTGATTTTGCTTTCCTCATTTCATCACGAACTAAAGCTGTATGCTCAAGAACACACTGACTGCCAGAATTACACCTTCGATGAATCTTAGCCTGATGGTTAATTACTCCTTTTACAGTTGGATTTCCAAAGTTGCACTTTTGGCAGTAAAACAAGTTTTCTGGACTTGTGTAAGAATGAAATCCCGTCTCCGAGGCGTCTGCTGCGTGATCCTCCTCATGCTGAACTTCAGTTTCTCTGCATATTTTCACTTGTTTGCTAGTTTTCGACTGAGAACATGAAGCACTTTTGGACATCTTAGCTTCACTCTCAAGTTTCTTTTTCTGCATCTCAGAACTGTACCACAGGATGCCATCAGTCCCTCCTGCTGTATCCATAGAATGTTTTGCATTGTAATGACTGAACATACTCTTGATCGTGGTACTTGAATAACTGCAGAACTGGCAGTAAAACATTTCTTTTGGGGAACCGGATGACAGATTATCCAGTCTGGTAGTAATTTCATTGTTGCATCTGGTTGGTGACTCCACGAGTTCTCCTTTCCTGGTTTGGGAAGACTCTGAATGATTCATCGAAGCTTCTGGTGCCGTCTCTGAAGGATCTACTACAGCCACAGAGTCTTGGTACTTCTCAGGTGTCATCTCTGGTGCTGCGTGTGACGCGACACAAGCCAGCTGCTTGATTTTATCTAATGTGACTGCGTCGTCTGGGTGGTGTTTTTGGTAGTGAACGTGCATAACAACAACCGACTTGTGACTAAACATGCAGTTCTTGCATTTATACAAGGCCATGTCTGCTCCTTTGGAGGCGGGACTGTGGAGTGCGTGGGTGCGCTCAGGAGGAACTTCTCCTGATCTTTCTGGACTCAGCTGAGGGGATTTCTCCTGGCATTCAGTCATTGAATATCTGCAGAACAATAAAGAATTTTCCACCTCGTATGTAGCATGCTTTGCCTTGTAATGTTCTTTCAGGGACTTCAATACATTGGCGGTAAATGTACAAAGGAAGCATTTGAAAACCAAACCGAACCCATATGATTTCATCGCAAATACATCTGGGGCCTCTGGGTGATTCTCCATGTAGTGCCTTTGGAGGTCGTCCGTGCTCAAAAACTCGACTGGACACTCCAGGCAACGAAAGGTGGCGCTGTGATCAGTCGGGTCCTGAACGTAGACAGAATTGTACCTGATGTAAGGGTGTTCGTTCTGATAATGGGCAGAAATGCGCCTGATGCCCACACCGCTGTAGTCACAGCACTTGCAGGAATGCACTTTTGGCGCTTCTGCAGCCTCTTCGTCCTCGCTGACTTCAAATGAAAACTCATTACTGCTCGCTGCCTGCTGTCTACTTTCCTTTTCCACGATCGTCTCTTCGTCATCCCATTTGGCTTTTTTCGCAGGGTGACTTTTTGAACTTTTACCACTGGACCTCTGATCGGCACCAGCAGGAACGGTTTCTTTGAATTGTTCCTGAGGTTTTGATGGCGTCAGATCAGTTGTCAAGTCACTGTGCAAATAATGGTACGACTTGCTTGCAGTGATGTCTATCACAGACTTTGCTGTGACCTTAAAGACACCACTACTGTTTGGGCGCGAGCTTGAGGGAGATTCTTGCAAAATAAGAGTTCCACCGGTGCCATCAGCTAATTTTGCAGCAGCTTTTGTATTTGATGCAGATGATACTGAGAAGTACTTGGTAATGGTTTGCAACGGCCTCTTGTAGGTTTTCAGGTCCTTTGACGTGCATTTAGTTTCTGAGGTAGAAATAAGTGAAAGATCTGATGGACTGTCTGATGCTCCTGCAGCTTCACTGTTCTCGCTCGTTGTAGTTAAAGTGGTGTCGGGGTTTTCTGAAATGATGAGATTTTCCGACGTTTTCTGACACAGTTCCTCGTGTTCACTTAAACCGTCCCAACTAGAAGCTTTAAAATCACAGTGCCGGCATTTAAAAACACCTCCTGAGCTGCCGCTGCTGTTCTCCGTGTTAGCTTTGTTATTCACGGGGCTTAAACCAGCCTCTCTGAGCGACGTTTCCGTATCGAGGCCGTGCACCTTGTTGACGTGCTCAAAAAGGTACACCTTGGATTTGAAGATGAGCACACAGTGACTGCAGTGGAAAGCCTTGACTGGGGTTTCTTGAGCAACCGCTTGGCTGATGACTTGCTTGATGTGGCCAGAGGTGGAGCACTGCACTGTATCTGAGGGGGGGGGGGGGGGTGGGGGAGGACCCCGTAAAAACCGTGT
>VOQJ01012181.1:0-14783 GCA_015052665.1 Apistogramma diplotaenia | reverse complement strand
AGACGGCGTGTGCTTATAATGTGCTGTTTTTTTTTGTTTTTTTTTTGTTTTAGTTTTTTTTTTTTTTAATGCACGGCGAGGTTTCCTCACATCCAGCGGGCGCTCAGTGCAGCCGAGGGAGGCTGAAATGTAGGTTGCCCTTCTATTGTGTGCCGCGGAGCGCTCTCCCTGTTAAGTCTTCCTTTGAACATATTTGGAGTTGTTTTTGCGAAACTCGGCGAGCGGCACCAATCTCCTGTTGGGAAGCCGATGCTCATAGGATGGCAACTGGAGTGTAAAGTTTAGCCTTGAGCTCCGGTCCCAAGTCCAGTTCAATCTGGTTACAGCGTTCACGTTACGTTACATCACAGCCGGGGATCCTAATAAGGTGGTTGCATGATGTTGCATGGATGGGTTTTTTTTCTTTCCTCTATACAATACATGTAGCCTACATTTCAGCAGCAGACAGACTGCGGTATCCAGAGGTTAATCCAAAGCACAAAAGTCAATCTTTTTAACGCTTTTTTAAGCTGCTTCTCTTCCTGTTCCAGCTGTAAGCTGATGACCGACAACATGAGTGCATTTTTATATGCAAATGTGGTTGTTTTTTTTAAATTTCCATTTGTTAAACTGAGCCTGGCAGTATATAGTGTGCAGCTATGGAAAATTAGGAAAATTTTATTTTTATATAAAATGCATGCCGCCCAAGGGTAGATCAGTTTTACAGGGAGGGGACCATGATTTTGCAATCATTGCATCAAATTAGGTAAATGCAACCCCAGATGACAGATTCCCATCACTGGGGAGGAATTTTGGCCCGCTCACTGAGGCTCACTGAGGTTCATGGGCGTTTTTATTTATGCACAGCACTCTTTGAGGTCTGAGCAACACTTTTTTTCTTGTTTTCAGCCATTCTGTTGTAGATTTGCTGCACGACACAGTTTTAGTCGAGCTTTAGCTGTCTCACACGGCTCAAGCGAGTGCAAGGTGCTCAGGCTTTGTGGTGGCAAAACAAGCCCAAACTATCAGCCCCTCCTCCAGAGTGCCTGACAGTAGGTATGAAGTGTTGCTGTCACCCTGATGAAGAGCACAGGCTGAAACACACTGATCAAGTAACAAAGCTGTTCTTCGTACTACACGTGTTGCTGCAGCTTCACCCTCCTCACACCCTTGTTCTTCTCCGTGCACCAGCCAGAAACCTGCAGTCTGTTTCCAAGACTTCCAGATAAGCTGGACTTGTTCACTCTTTGTGATTCTTCTGTCCTGTAGTTTAACATTGAACATGCTGAGGCCTGCAGAGTCTGAGCTGAGCTTGAGCATTGCACAGTCGAACCTCGGGGGTTCATTTAGTTGGGAAGATTGGAAGTCTTGACTGTTTTCCATTTGTGAATAATCAGTGCAGAGTAATATAATCTTTTCCAGATTAATGGGGAAGTAGCTGTTACTGCCTGAGGTCAGTGCTGACGTGGTTCCTCTTTGGCACTGTGCTAACAGACACCTGAATGCTCCAGGCCAGAAAACCGCCACAACTCCTGCTTTTATGGAGGTGGTCACACTTGCTGATGAGCAATTAATGAAGTGCATTTAACCCGTTTATTCATATAGAAGTAGTAAGAGTGCACTGAGTTTTTAATGAGACTGCATCTTAACGAGAGGTTTCTGCTCAGGTACTGTGGTTTGTCTCTTACCCAGTCACTGTCAGCCCCTCCTGACTCGGTCAGGCTTCATAATGCAACAAGCCAGGCTGAAGGAACAAACTGGAGGCCGTGCTGGTTTTCTGCTTGTTCAGCTTTGAAGGGCTTCGGTCTGCAAAGCCAGCAAAGGATTCTCTCTTCAACAATAGACCTCCTGGATGGTTGTGAATCAGGCTTTTTTTTTGCTGCCCTGTAGAACTCTGGGACCATGGGAAAGCAGCCCTCCGACTGAAACGAACGCCGATTCGCACATCAGCTCACCCGCAGCGCAGTGATCATCCCCAAAATTTTATTTATATTTTCCACTGAAATGCACCACTTCCACATTCTTCTGCAGGCTTGAATGGGCTTTTTTTTGCCTTTCAAACAAGCTGTAAATATCCGCTTGTATACTGGCTTTGGTCCCCCCCCACGCCACCACGACTAGAGGTGTCCTCCTTTCACCAAAACAGTAGTCAGGACTCTTGGTTCAAACGGCGGTATTGTCCATTCCTCGGAGTTGCTAGGCAGCCCAAAAGGCCAGAGGAATCTCCGAGGCTGGTTGTGCTCTGGCAGAGGTCCCTCGCAGGACTCGGGAATGAGGCTAAAAAAAATTGGGTAGGAAAAAATGTGCATTTTTGTATTGTTTCTAATGGGAAGTGGAATCTTGTGGACGTGGACAGAAGTGTGTAGAACATGTTTCTTTTTCAGTCTGAGTGTTGTTTAAGGTGCTGCAGTTTGTTTTTATTTAGTTCAGTTCATAAAACACTGGCAACATTTCCATGAATAGTGTAATGTTGCTGTGAGTCTGAATATAAAACGGGGAATTCCAAAAACCAGAGCCTGAACAGTACTTAAGGAACATAAAAGAACTAATATTTTGAGCCTTTAGCTATTAACTTGAAACCAAATGAGTCCACCACAGCTGTGATGCATGCACTGCTGCTGCATATACATGTATGGTGGAGTGTCTCCAGAACACAGCCTGTGGTGGGTGAGGCTCTAAGTGCATGACTAACAGCTGATTTAATTGACTAGTTCTTCTGGCTCTGACTGTGTTTGGATTGCACGTTATGCTGATTTTCTCCAGGAAAGCAGAACCGTTCTTCTGCTCCTCTGAGGTCGTTCAGCAGCGATCACGCACATCATTTTATGTAACTGCAGTTTACTAATTGATGAATGGATCAACTTAATTAAACACCTGAAATGTTGAAGGTACTTCAACAAAAAAATAATGTAATGGGCATTTTATTAGGTACACCGTGCTTTGAGAACTCTGTTAATGCTTCATGGCATAGATTCAACAGCTTGTTGACTGTGGAGGCTCTTTGACCTGACCTTCCCGTCTGAATGTCACAGACCAGTTTTTCCAGTTTTCTGTTGTCCAGATTTGGTGAGCCTCACCTTCCTGTTAGCTGACAGGAACCTGGTGTGGTCCTCTGCTGCTGATGCCCATCTGCTTCGAGGTTTGGCCTGCTGCGCATTCAGAAATGCTCGTCTAGATACTTCGGTTGTAACGAGCAGTTACTTTCCTATCAGCTCAAAGCAGACAGACCGCTCTCTCTGTAAACCTTAGAGGCGTGCGGGGTGGGAAAATGGGCTGAAATATAAATATGTGTTAACGAGCAGCTGAACAGGTGCACCTAATGAAGTTGGCCATTTGATGGATTTTTAAAAAAACGGATGTTTTGGAATAAAGTTTAATTATCTGCCTTTAAAATATTTTGCAGGTGAGAATGAGGTTCTGGAGTCTCTTCAAAAAATTGCATCCAAAAACAAAGTGTGGAGGTCCTACATCGGCATGGGCTACTACAACTGCTCCGTGCCGCCGCCCATCCAGCGCAACCTCCTGGAGAACGCAGGCTGGTGAGTGGCCTCGGGCGTCCTTCCATCGGAAGAGATGCGATGGAAACTTAATTTCTGTGATTCCATGATATTTATTTTGAAGTCTGGAATACTTATTTGAAGCTTAATTGCCCTGGTGCAGAGTAACGTGCCCTCAATTGGAAGTCCTGTGACTTGATTTTGCTGAGGGACTCGTGAGAACTCACGTGCATCGCTCCAGCCGGACAAAAATTTCTTTCACCCAGATCCAAATCAGCTATTCCCTGCCCACGATTTCTCCAAACTCTCAGGGGCAGAGAAGACACACAATGGCCTCCCTTGACCCATCTTGGGTCCGTAAATGCCATCAACTTTGTGCCATTGTCCTCGTGTCCAGGCTCTGTTGAGTCATTGTATTGGGTTTTGTTCACAGGGTGACTCAGTACACGCCTTACCAGCCCGAGGTCGCTCAGGGTCGCCTGGAGTCTCTTCTCAACTACCAGACCATGATCTGTGACATCACAGGCATGCCTGTGGCTAACGCCTCTCTGCTCGACGAGGGGACGGCCGCTGCTGAGGCCATGCAGCTCTGTCACAGGTGTTCACATCCTGACCTGTTTCATAACAACATAAGACTGTGAAATTATCATAATTGGGTTACTTGCATGTGATTTTTAATGAGTTGCACTCAGCGAAACCTGATTATTGGTGGTTGTTGCTCCTCACAGACAAAACAAAAGGAGAACTTTCTACGTTGACCCGCGCTGCCACCCCCAGACTATTGCTGTGGTGCAGACCAGAGCCAAGTATGTGTTACAGACTCAAACCAATGTCTGAGCTCTCCCATGACAACAAATCATAAAGAAATGTCGAGAGTAACCAAAAGATTTTACTGCAGAATTTATTGCCACAACTTTATATAATGAAACAAGTGTTTTTGGTAAAAAAGCCTAAAACCTGTATGTGTTTTATTTTGCACATTAGGAAGCACAGACTGTTTCCAGCATTAAAAATCATGAGGTTATAGCAGAAAATGACACAAAAGTGGTGTGTCCTAGAAAGCTTTTATTCTGACGTGTTCCATCTTTCCACCATTTCTCCTTAAGGTCGTGTCTTTGTGCAGCCTGGATCACTTCAGCTCTCCTGCTAAACTGACTTGATCCCCTCCACTCTGACAAAACAATGGCCCTTTAAGTAAACTTTTATGTTGGAAGAGGATAAAGTAGCAGGACTCCCAATCTGGCAACAAGGTTTGCTCGTGCAAGTGCTCGGACTTGTAGCTGCAGGGGTGATTGAAGTGGTCCAGAAGTGCACAAAAAGACTACATTGAAGGGGGATTTTATTTTTTTATGAGGATACATATTTGATTGCACATTATATTTAGATCAATCACATTTTGACTGCTGTGTTGCAGCTATATTGGGGTGAAAACCGTTCTAAAGCTGCCTCACGAGATGGACTTCAGCGGGCAGGATGTGAGCGGTGTGCTCTTCCAGTATCCGGACACCGACGGCAGGGTGGAAGACTTCACTGCGCTCGTAGACCGAGCACACAAGGGAGGGGTAAGAAAGCTTTAAAACGAGTAGAAGCCACCTGCTCTTTGTTAACATTAGCTGCCGGGTTAAGAGTTGCATCTTCGCTCATGTCTAGGCCCTGGCTTGCTGTGCCACAGACCTGTTGGCCCTCTGTGTGTTGCGCCCCCCCGGAGAATTCGGTGTTGATATTGCACTCGGCAGCTCCCAGAGGTTCGGGGTTCCTCTCTGCTACGGCGGTCCACATGCCGCCTTTTTCGCTGTTAAAGAAAACCTGGTCCGGATGATGCCTGGCAGAATGGTTGGAGTCACCAAGTGAGAAGCAACCTTCAGCTAATCTTCGTTTCTGAGTAAAATGATAACGGCTAAGCGATGTGCTCCTGTTGCAGGGATGCAGCTGGTAAAGAAGTGTATCGCCTCGCACTGCAGACCAGAGAGCAGCACATCCGCAGAGACAAAGCTACCAGCAACATCTGCACGGCGCAGGCATGGCCCCGATTCACGTTCGGTTAATATGCAATTAGTTTTCCTTCATTTTGGTAAAATTAATCTTTGTCTTTCCTAGGCTCTGCTGGCCAACATGGCTGCTATGTATGCACTGTATCATGGCCCCCAGGGACTGAAACACATTGCTAAGAGGACACATGGTGCTGCTTTGATCCTTGCAGAAGGTACATAAAGCCTCAGAGGGAAAATATTATTGAATGGATTAAAAATGCTTTCCTCCCTGTTGCAGACGGACAATTTCTCATTTTTATCTGTTCTTTTAAATGTTCAAGGAAAGACCAGAGAGATCAATGTCGCACACTGCTGCAAAATGCCCAAGTTTTCTGTTTTTTCTCCAGCTGTCGTCCTTCTAAACACGCCTCATGCAGGTAATTCGTTCACTCCCTTCAGGTCTGAAGCGAGCGGGGCACCGGCTGCACAGCGACGTGTTCTTCGACACGCTGAAGATCAACTGCAGCGTGGCCGCCAAAGACATCCTGGAACGAGCCGAGCAGAGGAAGATAAACCTGCGGGTCTACACTGAAGGAGTGGTGAGGATCAACAATGTTTTGTGCTGATGGTTAAGGTAAACTGAACATATCGCAGTCTGAACTGGAGCGACCTGCATGTGAGTGCATGCGTCAGTGGATTTGGGATTACGGTCACTGCAGAAGGATTCATGTTTAAATCTTCTTCCGCTGTGTTTATTAGGAATAAAATATCAAAACATGCTCTCATCTGTGAGAGAGGAGAATATTATTACACTCTAGGTTTATTACATCAGTAAAATACGCCTGGCGTGATAAGCCAGCGTGTAGTTTGACAGTGTTGTCACGGAAACTCTCACTTAAGTTTGACCTCTTTGTGTCACTGTCAGTCAGTTTGGGTGGAAGATTTAAGCTGTGATGTTTAACGTGTCCATTTCTTCTTCTCTTTGAGCAGTTGGGCGTCTCTCTCGATGAAACGGTGACTGAGAGGGATTTGGACGACCTGCTCTGGGTCTTTGGCTGTGAATCTTCTGCTGTATGTTGATGCTTCCTTTGTTCGTGGTGCTTATATGTTACCACTTTGTACTATAAGCGCAGTTATTGTTTCATGTTTGTGGAGATTGAAGGGAGACGGGGGGGAAAGAATGACTTGGCTTTAACTTTGCAGGAGCTGATAGCTGAAAAGATGGGCGAGCGGGTGAAGGGCATCATGGGAAGTCCTTTCAAGAGGACAAGCAAATACCTTACACACCAGGTCTTCAACAGGTCTGCTCTCATTTAAGGACGTACCAGTCTAAAGAAAGATTTTAAGCTGTAATAATGTTTCGCTGCTCGGTGAGAGCTCGAATGGTGCTGCAGTCGTGTCTTGGGACATGTTATCTTTATTAGTTCCATAAATGCAGGCTGGTATCAGGCCTTCTAATGTCTTTGACACACAGGAGGTAAAAATGTTTTAGCTAACCTTAGAAAGTGCTCGCACAGATCAGCCACAGCGCTGAAGCAGTCTTATTTTTTTTTTTTAGGTGCGCTCATGCTGTCAGAGCAGATTTGACCCACTTGGGTGTGACTATAATCTTAGAGTACAGTATTAACACACACACACGGATACCCACTGAGCCGTTAATGCCTCATCAGTGAAAGTTGTAATGTTTAAAGATGGCACAAGCAGTAAGTAAGCTGAACCGAACCCGATGCATCGCTTTGATGCTCGAGCAGCTCGGGATGTGAGACGTTTGGAGGCAGCATCAGAGCGGGTGGGGGTGGCGTCTACATGTCTAGGATCCGCAGTAATACCAGGGCTTCTGAGCAGAATATTGCAGTGTTACTCTCTGAGCCCTGTTACTTATATTTATTTATTTTTTCTTTAGTTACCACTCTGAGACCAACATCGTGAGATACATGAAGCGTCTGGAGAATAAGGACCTCTCCTTAGTGCACAGCATGATCCCCCTGGTGAGGTGACCTTAAGTCAAGTCAGATATTCAGGCTTACAATGTAAATTTATAGCACGCGTTATACTACTGTGATGTCTGCAGGGCTCGTGTACCATGAAGCTGAACAGCTCATCGGAGCTCATGGTGAGTAAAAACAGGAAGTGGTTTTACAGCCGTTAGCTGTTTAACACAACATTGAGAGTCACTTGGTGTCTCGCTGCTGTGTCCTTCAGCCCATCACCTGGAGGGAGTTTGCCAACATCCATCCCTTCGTGCCCTTGGATCAGGCAGAGGGCTACCAGAAGCTCTTCAGACAGCTGGAGAAGGACCTCTGTGAGGTGACGGGCTATGACAAGATCTCCTTCCAGCCGAACAGGTGAGAGCACAAAACCGCTGCTGCACAGACTGCATCAGTTTAAAGGTTGTTATGCGTAATCGTGCGAAGTCCAGAAACCCAGAAATGGGAACCTTTTTAAAGTAGAACGGCTGGTTTCACACCCTCAGGTGGTCAAATGTTAGGATTTACATGCGTCTTGTTTCAGCTGATAAGCGACACACCCGCCTCTGCTCTCCGTCACCGCTTATCAGCAGAAGTGGGTTCATGAATGGCACAGCATTCTGCACTGGCCAAGAAAGTTATCACGCACTTAGCTTCATCCCACCTGTCTCCTCTTTTGGTAACGCCTGTCGACCGGTCTTTGGACTTTGATGAGACCGTGTGTTACATACATGACTGTGGTGTTTGCCTTCTTTTTCAGTGGTGCTCAGGGAGAATATGCAGGCCTGGCTGCCATAAAAGCCTACCTGAACTCAAAGGGAGAGAGTTCAAGAAGTGTAAGTGTCCTTTTATGCAACACAAATTCACTTTTAAGCTTAAGTGTCTAGTATGTGCACTGCAAGCAAAGAAGACTGCAGTGTGCTGCAGCTCAAGTCCTAAATAAACTTAATGGAAAATGTTGTTGCTTAAAAGTCAATGCACAGAAAGTGGTGTCTTTCTATGCATGTGCATGCACACACACACCTGTAGGTGCACTAAGTGTGAAAATTTTTAGTGCATCAAAAACGTACACTGTTCATTCACAGCATTAAAAGCGCTTACCGAGAATTGTGCGGTTTTCCTGTGCCACCAAAAAAAGAGGAAATGCACAGTGATGGGCAGTTCCATCAGGTGACAGAAGTCTGGCTCTGGGACAGCAGATTCAGTGGGTTCTGTGGGTTCTATGGTCCATGGATCAGGCTTGGCCTGTGCATCCTGTGCATGCAGGGCTTAAATTGTTACGTGCAGCTGCATGCAGCAATTCAAACTCCTTATTTTGTTTTCTGCTGCTCCGTGTCCCAGCAGCCTGCCAAGTGTCTGTGCTCCTGCCCTCAGAGCTTGTTGCCTTTGTGGGCATGCTCAGTCTGCAACAGTGTTGAAGCATCATGTTCACATGAATGCCGGGACTTAAGGTTTCCCAGCAGAACTTCATGTGGCAACAAGATGATCAGTGTTGATCACCTGTGAAGGCTTTAGAGATGATTTACTATTATTCCTGATACTCGGAGGTTAATAAAGTGTATCAGCACATGCATGTAAACCACAGATTTATTTACAGGCCACTGACATCAGAGTAACATGTTTCAGGAATCCTCAGTTGAAGCCCCTTCTGTATCCTGACGTGCTTATTGGTTCATGAAGAAAATTAAGACACTACCCAAAATGTAAAGCATTAAGTAAATCTTAGATAGTGGCCTGATTCCTGGAACTAGTCGAGGGCAAACTGGAATCTGCTAGTGCAAACAAAATGGGCTGAAAATGCTGTAATCTGATAGGCTAACTGCTTTTTAAGATTCCATATTTGGTGGTTTTAAGTCTTTGTCAGAGTGACGAGCACAGCTCTGTTTTCCAGGTCAGTCATATGTCAGCTTTGGCCAGCACACACTTGCATGCGCCCTAGTTTGTCCCTGGGTTGCAAAATGCCAGACACGTCCCCCTAATAAGGGATAAAACTCAGCTGATGACCTGCAGGCAGGTTACTCATTAGCACCAGAAGCAGGTGTTGTCCAGGTCAAAATGTAACCAAAGCTGCACTGTTTCCTCACACTGAGACCTTTAAAAGTTGTTTTGGTATAAATTATAACATGTGATGTATTAAAACTGCATCAAACTAGCTTGAGCCACCGCTCGCTCCTTTTTGACTCAAATTTGTTTTATTGCACATTGAAATATGGCGAGCGCACTAAATCAAGCTGCGACGTGTTTGTGTTCTGCTCTGTTGGTTTTATTTCTTTTTTCCGTTGCTGCAGGTGTGTCTAATCCCCAAGTCAGCACATGGCACCAACCCAGCAAGCGCTCAGATGGCAGGTATGAAGGTTCAAGTGGTGGAGGTGGACAAGGATGGCAACATCGACCTATCTCACCTGAAGGCCCTGGTGAGTAAACAGATGGATGATGATGATGATGAAGATGAAAAAGGGCTTTGCATCGTCTTTCCTGCAAACATTAACAGGTTTATCCAAGATATGAATATGAAGGGCATCTGTTATGCTCATTTCTATAGTGCAATAACACTGCATGACTCTCAGTTCAAAAATGATGCTCATAGTGTACCGGACGTCCGTGCAGCCACCCGCTCTCCTCTCAAGTCCACCTGCCTTTCAGCCAAATGACAAAAAATATAATAAACTGTAGATAAATCAGCCAATCAGAAGTCTCATTAAGTTCATACCGAACCTTTCAGTTGTGCAGATTTGTGCAACGATGCATTTCTGTCTAACTTTCTTCCAGGTGGACAAACACAAGGCGAACCTGGCGGCCATGATGATCACCTACCCCTCCACCTTCGGTGTGTTTGAAGAACATATTGGAGACGTGTGTGACCTCATTCACGAGCACGGAGGCCAAGTGTACCTGGATGGCGCCAACATGAATGCCCAGGTAACCCATTAAATATGAGGATAACATATTTTTAGTGATACAAAAATTCAAAATGAGATGAATTAAGATTTCTGTGTATGTATTTTTTTTTTGTAGCAAGCTTTAATACAATTTAGTATTTACATTTTTTTATCTTTATTTTTTCCCTCTTGCTCTTCCTCCAAGGTGGGCTTGTGTCGTCCTGGCGATTACGGGTCAGATGTGTCTCACCTAAACCTGCACAAAACCTTCTGCATCCCTCACGGGGGAGGGGGGCCCGGCATGGGGCCGATTGGCGTGTAAGTCGAATTATAAGGTGTGAAACGCTGGACTGGATGGATAAAGGGAGAAAGCGGCGACGTGTAAAAACGTCTGCATCACTGTGAGATGAAGGCTGGTGCACATGAATCAGTGCTGGTGTAAATGTACCACAGTTAGTGGTTGTTGCATTAAACCTTAAGAAAACAGAGAACATTCTGACCTCAGACAGGCAGTGAAAACACTTCATGTAGCTTCTATATTTTGATTTAATCTCCTGTGAAATGTTTTTTTTTTTAAAAACGGCTCTTTATTTTGTGAAGATTCTCTGACCTGAGATTATATTCTCATGACATCATCTACTCCTTATCAGGAAGGCCCACCTTGCCCCCTTCCTCCCGAGCCACCCGGTGGTTCCCATGCAGTCGGTCAACACCAGCAGCTCACTGGGCACCATCAGTGCTGCTCCCTGGGGCTCCAGTGCCATCCTGCCGATCTCCTGGGCTTACATTAAGGTCAGCACAGATCACTAGACTACATAATGCAAATTGGTAAGCTTGTTTCCACAAATCTGTTGGTATGTTTTGTTTTTTTTTTGCCCTCTGACTTTATGTCCTTAACTGTGTAGTTGTGTGTAGTTTACCAGGGAGGAGCACTCTGGGCCAAAACATGCACATTTAAAAAGGGGTGTAACTGCTGGACTGAGTACTGCTACTATTAATAATACAGTAAAGATGTACATGACTGACATGACATCAGTTTTTAAAGCCCGGTGGTTTGATTCTGTGTGCTGTTTTAGATGATGGGATCCAAGGGACTGCGGCACGCTACAGAGGTGGCCATCCTCAACGCCAACTACATGGCCAAGAGGCTGGAAGCTCACTATAAAATCCTTTTCCGGGGCAGGAAAGGTACGGCACCGTCTCTGCACGCGCAGTAATGAAGGACCCATAATTTCCAAAGCTCGTTTCTCCTTGTGAACAGGTTTCGTAGCCCACGAGTTCATTCTGGATGTGAGGCCGTTCAAGAAGACGGCTAATATCGAGGCCGTTGATGTGGCCAAGAGGCTGCAGGATTATGGTAGGCTGACCGACACATTTATATCCCCTTCACAAATTTTGTTCTGATACACATCTTTTGTTTAAATTGCAAAACTATTTTTTTTTTCCCCCCTTTTCTTTGTTGGTTTTTAGGTTTCCATGCACCCACCATGTCTTGGCCAGTGGCAGGTACTCTCATGATTGAGCCCACAGAATCAGAGGACAAGGCTGAGATGGACCGCTTCTGTGATGCTCTGCTTGCCATCAGACAGGAGATCACAGACATTGAGGAGGGAAGGATGGACTCCCGCATCAACCCGCTCAAGGTGCACGGCTTTCATTGGCACACAGTGGTTATAAAGCAGTTACAAGTAGGCTGTCGTGTGATATCTGAAGATCTCATGAAAGTGTGTTTATATATGCGTGTGTGTGTGTGTTTGCGCAGATGGCCCCCCATTCTTTGGCATGCATCTCAGTCTCCAATTGGGACAGACCCTATTCCAGGGAATGTGCTGCTTTCCCCTTGGTGAGTACCTTCATCCCATTAGTTCGATTTCACGTCCTTCACGTTTCTTGTAGGAAAAACAGCATAATTTGAAATCACTGTTAAAGTTATAGGAAAAGACAAACATGGTGAAAAGGAGGTGCTGTTTAAAAGCGTGCCTTTATCGTCCTCTAGTGGTGAAAAGTAAGAATTGTAATAGACTGGTTTGTCTGAACTCCTGCAGAAAGTTCAGCACATTTATCTCTGCTCTGATTTATGAGCAGTTTCTGGAGGAAAAAAACATATATACATTAATGTTTACATAGGAATTATTTAGTTTCTGGTTGTTTATAGTTACAGATGCACTGATTTTGCTCAACATTGCTAATTGGCTTTGTTGGCTCGTATTAGAATAACGTTTTAAACGTCACGTAAAGGCTGCTGCTTTAACACGAGCTTTGTGTAAAGTTCTGACATTTTTCCCTCCTTTTCTCTCGTCGTCGCAGCCCTTCATAAAGCCCGAGACCAAATTCTGGCCAAGCATCTCCAGGATCGACGACATCTACGGCGACCAGAACCTCGTGTGCACCTGCCCACCCATGGAGGTGTACGAGTCTCCGTACGAGGAGAAGAGAGCCTCCTCTTAGATGCCCTCGGTGGCTCAAGTCCCCATGTCCGGCCTGCGCTCAAAACCTCAGATCATAAACACCCGTGTGACTTTATAGAAATCATCTTTGTATTTAACATTAGTACTTTATGACGTGTGAAATTTCCACAAAATCATCGAAACCTGCAGCCATGCAGGAAGCGTTTACATTCAGGCCTTTAAAGTCTCCAAGAGACCCCTCGAGTATCCGATTTTAACAGCGAGGCAGATCTGAGCTGTCACTTGTGTCACGGGTGGAGAATTGTGCAGGTAGGACGTTGGGACTGGCCATTTAACTACACCCTTTTTATGGGGGTAACTTGAACTATTCAAACTGACCAAAGGTGCGACTTATGGCTATTCCACGTTTCGCTACAATAAGTGCACCCTTCAACACAGAGGCCACTCCATAGCACACCTCTGAAATGCTGTACTTTGAGCCGAGTGCGGTTAATTAGGTATCTTATTGCTCTTGGTGCCTCTGTTTTGTGTAAAATAGCTGCTTTAACTTTGACAGTGTAGGTGTTTTAATCCTTAAGCTCGTTTTGGTAACACTTTATAATGACCATCGGCTGAATGAATAAGTGATAATGAACCTTTAGTTGATTCTGTTAAGCAATGAAATGATTAATTAACTCAGCGTTCACAGTGAAGACGCTGATGGTGTAAATATGTTTGGTTCAGTAGATTTTGGTGCTTCAAATGTAAGAAATGATTGTTGTGTTTGCTGTTCTTCATGGGACTGGCACTAATGCACACTGCTCTCCTGAGACACCGGCAGCTTTGATTAAGCATTCGACACCTTTTAGGAATCAGGAGTCACATGTTTGTCCTCAATAATGCAAAATATAAAACTATAACTGCATTGCATAAATTATTTTATCACTCAAACTAATTATTGGAAATAAATAATGGTCATTGCATTGTTTGAACTTTACTTATCAGTTCACAGTGATGGTTATTTTAAGGTGTTACTTTTCTGTGAATATGCTGCTTTTATCTAAACGGTTTAATGTTGTGACCAATTAGGTAGTCCTCACTTTAAATCAGTTTTTCTAATCTAAAGTATTTGTCTGTAGAAAAATGAATGTATTAAACATCTTTCTCCAAAGTGTGGACATGATTTTGTAGGAACACTGCAAAGATGCACTTGACAAACTGCTCAGTAAGGCACTGCGGGCCCCAGTGCATTGTGGACGGGTCCCCCTTTGGGTCAAATTAAGGCCTGGTGTCTTTGCTTTGCCGCAGCAGATCATTTCAGCCACATGAAACCAGCTGAAACAGGTTTGAGAAGATGATTGCGTAACTCAACATGTGAGCAATTTGTGCAGAACATACTGTACCACAGACCACCACCACACCACATACACTGCAAATGTCCCGATTTTGGTAGCAGTTCTGGGCACTGCCTGAGTGTTTGAGCGGCTCTCCGGGAGTCGAGATCACAAAGAAATTAGACATTTAAAACCACCAGTGAAAAGATTTATTTCTTAAAGCAAAGAAAGCTGAAACCATATGTTGTACCAACAGAACAGAATTTATTGAAGGGTTGATGGCAGCGTACCATCTCTGTTTAAGACCATAATGAATTTGCTTTGGACTGGAGCAGGCATCATTAATACCTTATCCCGTTTTCACACATCTGACATGCATGTATAACTTAAATTCACCACCTTGCAGTTATACCTAAAATCCAAATATAAACTAAGTTTAAACAAATAAAAAAAAATTGTTACATCTGTCACCACAATCACATTAGCACAAAATGTGCTGAACAGTGGAACCTGTCATATGTCCTTATGATCAGAGAGTCTCTGCAGTCCAAGTAATGGCTCAGAAAATACTACACTAGAAGCTCCAAATAGTTCTTGAGTCAAATAAAATAGCTGGCCAGCAATAAAAGGAATGTCGATATATATATATATATAGATGGACACATATATATAGAGCTCTATATATGTGGAGTGTGTGTCTGCACATACTTGGTTCCAGATACTCGATGGTTCGGAGGAACGTGTGAACGTAGCTGCTCCCTCTCTTCACT
>VOQJ01012180.1:4967-15942 GCA_015052665.1 Apistogramma diplotaenia | reverse complement strand
CACCTGACTGTGGGCCAGAAGGCAGCATCTAACTTCGCCTGCCAATTCTCTGCACCTTCCAGACAGCTTTGTGGTCAGGATAGCCCTACTCCACAGTTCCCACAATGCACCTGTGTCCTCAATGCCACACTTCCTCCCGATGGTCAGTGACTATTGATCCAAGCGATGAAATACTTCACAATAAGAGCTGCTATAACATATGTATCAACAATAAGAGGGGATTCATTATTCATATATTATTTTACACTCCTGCCTGTTTCTGTAAAATTTAGACTTGGGACAACAGAAGTGTCAGAGCAGCTGAGGTTAACCCAGCCTGTCCTCAGAGTGAAAACGTAGGCATTGGTCGTTTCTGCAATCACGGATTACGACCAATATTTACGTTTTGGAAGGGAAAAAGGTGACATTTAGCGGTCGTGGACAAAAGTGCGTTTAAGTAACGTGTTCGGTTTTGGCCGGCAGACCACAGAAAAAGACAAAAATATCGATGTCGTCACGTCCCTCACACTACCCTAACCATTTGTTATTCATGTACGGAAGTCATTATATTGCCATTTGATACTTTGACATGACAGGCTGGGAGCGAACCATCAGCCTTCACACTGATAGATTACTACTCTATCCTCCGAGCCACGGCAACATTACCCACGGACAGGTTTGTACTACATGCGATGCCTGAGGTGGGCGCGGTCCTTTGGAAACGTAAATATAGGTCGTATTTCGGGGACCTGCAGAGACGACGGATACTTACGTTTTGGTTGGAGGACATGTTGGGCTAACCAGCTGCTCTGACATCAGCAGGCCGCCAAGTTCCTTGTTGTAAATCCAATCAGATTATCAAGAAAATCAATGATTCAAATACTATCAACACTAAACTATATATAATATATCAAATAAAGCTGAAAAGACTGGAAATGGATAGTGAGTTAGATCACTGATGAAACATCCAGATCTCAGTTATGCAAAAGGAAAATCTAATCTTCTTGAATGTCTGATCATCATTAAAACTGTACATTATCACAGACAGGTTATTAATTATTAAAAACAGCCCATTTGATATATGTTAATACATTATGATCCATATCAGAAGTATGATCACATGTGACTGTTTCCTGTTCAGGTGTCAGCAGTGTATCACGGCTGGTTGTGGATGGAGCAGTAACAGTTGTTCCTGGGGTAACCAAGGAGACACTGATGTAATAAAGACACTATCGTGTTTTTATGGATTTGTTTTCACATTTCACACATGTTGTACATTTGATACATTTCCAAATGCAAAAATCTCATATTTATCTGCCAGAAATCATGAGACCCGGGTCACTTATGGCCGGTGATGAGAACAGTGAGCTAACAGCAAACACAGTCATGGATACAGTTTATAACTTTAGTGTCGTCTCCTCCTGATGGACCTGAAATGCAGGATTCAGGAGAGAGATTTAAGTTCTTTCATAGGATTTGAAGATGGGAAGCAGAATCTCCTCAAACTGAGGGTAAAGGATTCACTTCTGTTTCTAAGTGTAAATACTGAAATTAGCTCGTGTTTCCACTTCTTGAACTAAGCCAATGTTAACCACAGCAGGTCTGAGATCAGCTCTACTGTCTGCACAATGGTGTAATCTAAATGCTGAATTCTTTTCCTTGTGCAGGACAGAGTTTGCCCAAAGATGGAGCCTGGGAAGAACTTCTCTGTGAGTCTGACTCTCGATGCTCCTCTGACACCTCGAGGTTATGATGTCAGCGGAGAGAAATCTTTTTAATCTGATTATTTTTGCATTTTACTGTCAGATCCCAGAGATCTCCTCCATCACTCCCAGTGTGGTGTCAGTGAACGGCAGGAACCATGCAGTTATCATGGCTGTAACCTCGGCGATGTGACCGCAGTGAAGATCCAGGTGCACACTGACTGTTCTCCAAAGGAGTGAGTCACTGTACAGATCGCCTAACAAATATTTCAAACAGAATATTCTAGAACTAGAAAATCACTTAGTAGAGCAACACAAACACACACACACACACCGACGATCCAGAGATCCAGAGGCAAACAGGGAAAGACCCAGGAGGCCCGGTCTCTCCACGGCCCACCAGGAGCTCACAAGACCCGAGGCCACACATCCCGATGGCAACCGTGCATGAACCCCAAAGGAGGAAGGAAGGAAACCCCAGACAGAGCCCCCACAGTCAAAGGGCATGAGTCCAGAGAGCCAGAGGCAGTGAGCAGCCCACCCCCAGCCCCCGGAAGGCCTCCAGATAAACCCCAGAAGTCTTTAATGAAATCTATGAAATCGTAACTGTCCGAGTTATTCTAACAAATTCACTGAAGCTCTGTGTTTGCCTCTCAGTGTCGATGCTCAGACACACTTTTTGGCATCTGAGTGTAAAATTGAAACAGGCGCAGTGCTTCCTCTGCTTTAGGGTTTGAAGAAGCTCATTGTTGTCAGTTATTATGTGAAAAGTATTAATTTGACTCATATTCAGATATTTAAGCTTAGCAAACGTGTGTGTGTGTGTGTGCGTGCGCGTGCGTGCGTGTGTGTGTGTGTGTGTGTGCGTGCGTGTGTGTTCTCTGATCAGATTTCCTGTTTGGGAAAACACTGGCATCAGTGTGAAGTTCCACATTCCCAGCACAGATATCGAAGGTACGGTAAATGTGTGTGCTCTCCTCCCAGATGGCAGTTGCCATGGTGAAGCTAGCATCACCTACTGCTGCTCTTCACCATCCTGCACTGATGTTGCACCGAGAAGCAGCTGGATCAGGTACAGTTTGACTGAACACTCCTGACTCCACGTTATGAAAGGCTGTTAAACGGAAAACGTTAAAACTTTGGTTAATTTGAACTTGTGATGTTTTTGAGGACGATAAAAAGGAAGGAAGCTTTGTTTGGTTTAGTTATTAGTACCAAACTGTCAAGCAGAGGAACTGAAAACCTGCAGCACATTTAAGGTGACACATGCGGCGCCCCCGCCTGTGAGAAAAGATCCTCCAAAGCGAATCCAGATCTCATTTGTTCACCACAAATACATCTTGCAATAGATTTTTACAAGCTCATCAAATACTAAAATTGGTCATACAGCGGTCACAAAGCAGGAAGTTTGCTTTTCTCTTGCATTTTCTTCTTCCGTAAGAATCCCACTGTGATCCATTCATGCTTTGTTCTTTCTAAGTAGTTTCACTCCATCAGACACTTTTGGTCTGCAGCTTAATATCTAAACACTTAACTGTTATAAACTCTTATACAGGAACCACCACTGAAATATTGTTTTACTGTCACTGTAATAAAATTCAGTCTTTGGCATGAAACACGTCAGACTTCCTCTGCTCTGATTAAATGTGTGTGTGTCAGGAAGTGGGGAGAGGAGGCTCACACTGATCGGGTCCCACCTAGAATTCGTTGAAGGCATCGTGCACAGCCACACCGCACAGGAAGTCAAACTTTCTTTAAACAGCAGCTATCGGGTGGGTCTGCAGACATCAACAATGTCCAGTACAGTTATGATACCTGATGTGCACCCCAACATTTCCATCATATCTCACTTTATTACAGTAGACTATGAATTTATGTCACAGCATGCCAAAATATATACAGTAATTCTCACAGAATGGCCTTTAACCTTAACACATTTACCTGCATTCCATCTGTACACATTCACAAACGTTGATGTGAACCCTCGATGTCACCAAGACAGCTCTGAACCCTGTACCCATGCCCATCTATGCTGTGTTATATATACTGTCTAAAAATAGAATGAAATAAAGCAACAAACATATTGTTTTTCCTGTATTGAACCAGATTATCTTTTATTATACAAACTCATTATAAAAAAGCAATAATTAGATGATTTATGTGCTGTTTAAGGCAGCTCTGCATTAAAGTCAAACATGTTCTTCCATCCACAAAGTTTTCAGGTCGCTGTAAAGCCGCATGCTGGATGTATTGCAGCATCATGTCAGCCTCGTAATAGAGTTTGGATGCTGCCTACAGTCCATACCTGTCAGCCATACACACATGTACTGTATTTCACTTTGAAGCAAATAAATCTGAGAAAACTCCCCACCTGATCCCTCCGAGTGAGCTGAATTAGTGTATCTAAATTACATTTAATTTTCAATTAAATTTTGAATGACTCCCTATGAGCAAGCACTTGGCAACTGTGGGACAGAAAAACTCCCTTTTAAGAGGAAGAAACCTCTGTCAGAACCAGGCTCAGGGAGGGGCAGTCATCTGCAGCGACCAGATGGGGGTAAAGAAGCCATCAATTTCTTAGCAGAGCTTAAGTGTATTATTGAGCCATGAAATTGTAGATGCAGTACATAATAAGATACAAGGGCCCAAAAACAGTTTGGAAAGAGAAGGTGATTTCAGCGCACCTGTATGTACTTTGTACATAGTTTTGCTTATCATGTCACCATCATGACCATGTCATGCCTGCCATACATTATGATTTATATAATTATTAAATCCATTGCAGAGTCTCACCTATGACACACCTGCAGCTGAAAAAACTCAGATGATATCTACCAGCACCGTGTTTCTGAAAGTAGCCAATGAAACCTTGGCCTGCCCCACAAACATCACCTACTATCCAGACCCTGAGTTTACCAGCTTCACTGCCACATTGCAGGGAGGGAACGTCCACATCACCGTGCAGGTATTTTTTAAATCACACATGCACCAAAGCATGTTACACACGTCGATAAATCATCAGTCTTTGTGTTGTCATTTCAGAAAAAGGCCAACAAACTGGAGATGACAACAGGAGAGTTAACGGTGTGGGGCGTTCAAGGCAATAAGGAATAGAGCTGCACGATGGAAGCCAAAGAAAGCAGCAACAACACCGCCTCTTTCTTCTGTCAGATTAAAAACCCACCAAACCTGGAATTTCACCACTTATTGGTAAATCTTTCTTTCATGCTGCCCCAAAGCAGACAAAGACACCAAAACAAGTATCCTCACAGCTCCGCTCAATTTGTATGAATATTTGGAAACCATCTGACCCACAGTGAAGGATTCCTTTATGTTTTCTAGATAAAGTACGGTGACAGGACAGTAAGACTCAGTGAGCATCAATCTTCATCACGCCTAGTGCTGCTTTTCCTGTTGATACCCTGTGTCACTGGTAAGGGATTTTATACATCCAACCTTTTTCTTTAGATTTACTGTCCCTGTTTACAAGCATGGCATCAGAAACACTGTGCAGAGTCAACGCGAAGTCTAAAACACACCTGGTTTGGTGTCACCTGTGGACTTGGCCGCCACTGCTGGGCTCAGCAACATACTGAAACCAGTTCGGTGATAATATTCTAGTTTTCTGCTTGTTTAAATCTGCTGCTGTTTCTCTTTTAGTGTTGGTGTTTATCCGTGTGTGGTGGAAGAGGCGTGCCACAGGGTTCCCATAGTGTCTTTCCTGTCTCTACTGGTTGATCGACAAAGCCCAGGTAGCTCCTGCAGCTGTCCACTGTGATACAGGTTGTTTTTTCCAGTTGTTGTGTATATTTCTTGTATTTTTATATATATTTGGGGATTGATACAGAATTTTTATTTTTTTGGGGGGGTGGGGTGTCAATAATAATTGCTAAACAAATAAAGGCATTAAACGTTTCTTTAAATGTTGAATTATTTTGTTGAAGCAGAACCATTAAAGCTTTTCCTGGTGTCTTATTGTCTGATAGTTTCTGGCTTTACCACTGATGAAGTAAGATGTCTTATATCCGCTGTACGTTTAGCCCAATGAAAGTCACTATACTAGATGGTATAAACAGCACTTTCTCCAGATCATTAAGAGGTCATATTTTTTTTACTTTTTTGCCTGGTTTGATGAGTCTTGATCACATTGAGGTCCATGTTGAATTTCTACCAAGGTGTGTATTCTCTATATTGACATTAAGATATTTAAATGCTTTAATTGGCAGTAGCAGCCCCATAGTGTCTCTCAGAGATCAATCTGTGTTTTATCGTGTGTTTTATAGGGTTTTTTCTCAGTTTCCTCTGCACTCTTATCACTGCTGTATTGTGAATTAATTTTAAATAAAATTTTAAAAATGCTATAAAATCCTCCTGATGTCTTATTTTAATGGTGCTGGTTGGCATAATGTCTGTTTATGTTTAATCAATTCCTGCTGGTGTTTGAACAAATAATTACACGACTTAAAGGCAACTTTATGTTAATCACTGCTGCTCCTGTTTTCAGTAACAGGGCATAAGTTATCCATTATTTATGTTTTCAGTCTCTATATTTGAGTCAAGAATATTCTGAGAATGACTGACATGAGGAACCAAGAACAAACTGTTTGCATATGTTACAGTGCAGCTTACAAACATGTAAATGTTTCATAGAAGCAGTGGTGTAGCAGGACTAATCAAGCTGACTGAAAAATATGTTCAAATAGAGGTAATAAATTTCTGTTTAGACTATTTTCTGTTAATACTTTCTAATATACTCCTGTCCAGCTGCGCCCTCAAGTGGTTCAGGACTGCTACAACATCCTGAACCAGCCATGTAAACCATAACTGTACTCCTGGAGACATGGGAATCAAAACCACACATGACTTCAGCTACAAAAGAACAAAAACTGGGAACAAAGCACAACACAGAAAATGAAACAGGAAGCACAAAAAAGGGAAAACCAAACTCAAATAAAAGTCCAACCAAAAACACTGATTCAAAGGACCCAGCATCATCACAGTCTGAGCCCCTTCATGGCTCTGTGTTTATGCTGACCATGTTTAAAACACATGTCAGAGGAGACAGCTCTGATCTGCTAAGTGATGATTTATGTGCTGTATTAATAAATCAAAACATAAATACAAAAAATGTACACAGAGTAAACTTAACAAGGCTGATTAAGATGCTATATTTTAATCTTTACTTGGATTGTTAGTTCATTTAAAATAGACTGCTGAAACAAACACATCTAGTCACCTTATTCAGGGCATATAAACGACAGGAGAACATTAATCATGTTCTTAATAATGGGAGGTTTTGGGTGGAGCTCTTGCGGCAGGTGGTGTGCCAAAACCATCTCCCAGGCATCCACCAGATGGACATCCAGTCCTTTGAACATGGTCTTGAGCACCTTGACCTGCAGCAGCGAGTACCAGTCACTGTTAGTAGATGAGTGAAGGAAGGTTGTTAAAGATTTGGGGTTTCCAGTTCGAATAACAACTACTGTGGTTGGAGCCCTGGCCAGAAGCCGCACCACTGCACTGCGGATGGTCAACAGCCGCCGGATGTAGAACTCAAAGGGAAAAGTGCCAAAGTGTGCCCAGACGCTTAGAACTACAACGGTGTTGCTGCCTCCAGCCATGCCGTCTAACTCATTTGCGACATAATGCAGCTCGGTTGCCGGGATACCAATGGACCGGAGAGGAGGGCCGTGGGTGCGGTACATCACCATGATGTTGTTTGCGTAGTCCAGGGCCATGAAAGGGCCTGCTTGTTTCTTACTGTGCAGGTTAAACTCCTTTAGATCTGAAGGAATTACAGAGGAAATAATGTGTGTAATAAAATATATAAAGCAAATGAAACAGATGGCAGAAAGATCTGTGGGACAGTTACCTGGCAGTTCTGCATTCAGATGTTCAAACCACTGCCTCATGGTGGAGTCTCCATACATATGAACCACCTTTCCTTTCAGACACCGAGTGACAGCTGCGGAAGTGTTGAACTGACGAACTGCGGTGCCACCTAGTGTTCGCCACACACCCTCATAGTAATAGCCAGAGGGTCCAGACTCCACACTGCTGCCATCTGCATCTGACTGACCTGAGAAAAGGTAAAACAAGCAGTTAACAAAGATTTAAACAGTCTCTTCTTAACCTTTATCTGTCAATCAAACCAAAGTCAAATCCCCTCTCTTACAAATGCACTGCTATATTTGTAAATATTACTTCTTTTAATTTCATAAAACAGACACTCAGTGTAGCCTTGTTACTCTCATGCAACATTTTGTTTCTGTGCTCAGCTGTCAGCATAATAAAGAAGAACATGTAAGTGCATGACTTGCACATCACATCATTAAAATAGTATGAATTTTATATATTACTTAGGAAACAATATTAATTTTATTTTATTTCATGAGAGCATCTGGCCCTCACACTTTCTGCCGAGAAAAATTCCGGCCCTGTGACAAATGTAGTTGACGACCCCTGCTTTAGTGCCTAACAGATGAGTAAAAGTGTAGCACACTGGTGATTGTTTATAAAGTGCTGGTAACAAGCCTACAACAGCCTGAAACCTTACCTGATGTAAATTTGGTCTATCATCTGCTGAAGATCATCTTATCATGCCTTTAGTGCACCTCCATCAGTGTGTAGTTAGG
Source organism: Apistogramma diplotaenia (assembly GCA_015052665.1). NCBI lineage: Eukaryota > Metazoa > Chordata > Actinopteri > Cichliformes > Cichlidae > Apistogramma > Apistogramma diplotaenia. Next base: position 7,625 of record VOQJ01012180.1, on the reverse strand, counting down.
GTTAGGGTTAAACATGTAGTTCTATTTCAAATAACCTGAATTTTGTGTGGAGGATCCAACCTCTGTCTCCCTCATCTTTCTAACTTCCTTAAAACAGAAACCAAAGTGAAGCATCGCTGTTCTGACACAGTCAGGTAGATCCAAAACACACCAGGACTTCCAGGGAGTGATCAATATACTGTACCAGTCAAATGTTTGGACATATTTTATCTACATGTTCTAAACAGCAACTCTCTAGAACAGGGAGTGTCCAAACTATGGCCCGTGGGCCAAACATGGCCCAAGCTCGGATATTATATGGCCCGCTCTCCATACATGTTATTTTTGGCCCGCTGGCCCAAGCAATAAATTAAACTCAGCATGCAATTATATTTACCATATTTAATCTGGTGTAAATGATCATATCTCTCATATCAATTCATTTTGAGTGAGAAAGAACTCTGTCACAGGTCGAAGCTGCAGTCGTGTTTTATCAAAGTGACTTTTGTGTTATTTATTTATGTATCAGGAAAATAAAATCAATTTTTTCAGAAAAATCTGCCCAAAAGAGGCAGCAGAAGTTGCAATGATATATAGCTGCATGATAATGAAAGTATTAAATAATTTTTATATGCACATTTACATAGTCAAATCCCTGGACACCCCTGCTCTAGAACAATAAATATTCTACAAATTGCTATTTTTTAGCTTGCAAAATATTTGCATCCATCTTCAATAGTCATTATTTAGATATGTGTTGGGCTTTACCTTCCTGTTTTGGAAAAACTGTGACACCGGCAGGTCCTGAAGCTGGAATGGAGACTTTCAGGTTGACCCCTCTGAGATAAAGTACACACAATATAAATATATTAACAGAAATGGGAGAGTATTTAAATGATTTTGAAAGGAGAAATTTAACACACAGCAGGCAGCAAATATTAAACAACTGACAGAGAAGGTGGTGAAAATACTATAGTGCTCTCTGACTGTGGAGCCAGAGAGTTCCCTCGTTACACTGACAAACATAAAAAGATTATGGTGGATTTCTTTATCTTTAATACGTGTTCGCTCATGCCTGTGGGAACACTTGAAGTTGCCTGGAAGATATCTTTCTAAGTGAATGAAAATAATGTAATGTCGTTCAAATTGATTAGTTTAATTTTTTAAGAACTTCCAGCAGGGACGTACAGGTAAGCTCACCTCTGAAAAAGCTTCTCCGCGGTTGTTCTAATTGGTTTATTTCCTCCATTGAAGTTGTTCAATCTGGCATCACAACTCAGATTATTTGGCTTGTAGCAGAACCACGGCTCACCTGTACAGAGGTCAGTGTAGTTGCAGACAGGCTGCTGGGTTGGACGCAAACATACGTTACAGGTAGTAGTTTCAGTGACAGAACCTGACTTGAACACGCTTTTGAACAAAATCCTGTCGGGATGTTCTCTGTTCAACCTGCGCAGCTCCGCGACTGCCTCGCCGGGGTGAACCAGCGTCACCTGCGGGACAAAGAACCAAAGTTTCCATCCTTGTTTCTGAAAAATACATACCGTATATTGACTGAAACCTTTTAACAAAGCCTCTCAGATTACTTTGCTGGCAAATGTAAACGATGCTAGGAAATAAAAATCTTTATTTTGTCCAGGTCAACACTCCATTTCTTTGGTTCATGTAGCATTAAAGCCTAACAAAGACCACTTCAGGATCAGGAGGGTGATCTGGTCAAACCATGGAGGTGAGAATTCATGATCCATGTTAGTGCATTATAGTTCAATTTTGGGGGGGAGAAGGTTTTTTTACACCACATTTCTTGTTGCTGGTAGAGCACATTATGTCATCCAGCCCAGACCCAAGTTGGTCGATGGATGAAACAGTCTGTTAATCACCATTTTAAGGCCCCACATTTTGGCTATTGCGGTCCATACTAGTGCACCATATTGTCATTACATGGCATTAATGTTATTGTTTTTTTTCCTACTGAAGAAACTAATGAGTGAATTCAAGTATGACCTGAAAGCTGAGGACTAAATAAGTACCACATTCCCCCTGACAGTTGCCATGAACAGGAAAATAAGCTTTACACTAAAATTTGCAAACTAAGTTTCTTTATTCCCAAGTCAACAAGACGCTAACATCTTGCATCAGCTTAAAAGTCTGTTTTAAACCACTTTGTCTGGGAACAAGATGATGGCTTTCATGAGATGGTTTGTTGAGGAGATGAGGACCAAAATGCAGAACCGCAGAGACAGATTTGGGTGAACAAACAAATTTCTTGTTTGTTCACATTTCTTTGGCTGATGACTAAAGTGCAGAACCCTAACATAAATAAAGTATTTAGTCAGCCACTGATTGTGCAAGTTCTCCTACATAGAAAGATGAGAGAGGTCTGTGACATATGTACACTTCAACTTTGAGAGTCAAAGTTAGAAAAAAAATCCAGGAAATCACATTGTTGGATTTTTAAAGAATTTATTTGTAAATCACGGAGGAAAATAAGTATTTTCAAGCAACAAGTGAGATTTCTGGCTCTCACAGACCTGTAACTTCTTCTTTGTCCTCTACTCATTACCTTTGTTAATGCCACCTGTTTGAACTCGTCATCTGTATGAAAGACAAACAGTCAGACCCCAAACTGAACCATGGCCAAGACCAAAGAGCTGTCGAAGGACACCAGGAAGAAAATTG